>QXTE01000042.1:3840368-3872566 GCA_003942145.1 Platysternon megacephalum
AATGGCCCCCCCCCCCCCCCCCCAGTACATTTTACTTAGGATTTAGACTGCCAACTATAGCTACACGTACCATAACAGGATGTCTATTTACAGGACATTTCATTTTCACAATTACAATATCTTAAGGGGTGTGTGACGGGGGTTCTGAATCAGGAACAGACACAGTACCTTGTCACTCAAATCTACACCAATATATATTAATTGTAATCTAAATGGAGGGCTGATTAAGAAGGGGAGCTGCAACTGAAGGACAAATTAAAGGGGGACACAACCACAGCAGCTAAAAGCAGATAAATGGAGAGGAAGGATGCTCTGGTGGGGTGCTGGAGAGCCTGAAGGAGAATGGGGAGCTGACTGGGCCTTGTAAATATGTAAATAGTACTACAGCCAATGGCCTGTTAGAACAGTTTAATAAAGTAACGTGGTGGTGAAGTTGGCCTACAGTGAATGTGGTCTCTACCAAAGGTGAGAGAGACTCACAGAGGACCACCCCATGACAGGGTGTTTGCAATGGGGCACTAATTCTAATATTCTTGGACCAGACAACTGAGGTGTTCTTCAAGCAACATATATAACTATGAAAATAAAGGCAAGCAAACAAATACACATATTGTACCCAACACGAGCCTTTTGAGAGATCAATTGCATGGCCCTTACTTGGGCTAGCAAGTCTGTTGAGTTAAGTAAGAGTGATTCTGCCAATCTGATTCATAATGCCTAATTAATTTGCAAATACTATCACCTATTGGACAATTCATCAAGTGCCATTCAGTGAGACTGAGGGCAATAGATAACAACAAGAATGGAAAAAGAAGTAGCCACCGTTGCATTTGTACAACAAAGACAGAGGTTCATGTGTCAGAAGGGTTATGGCCACCCTGCCTTTGCCATATTACTAAATTAGAGGGCGGATACTGGCTAGATGGGAGGGAGCTCCTGGTATAGAAAAGAGGGTCATAGTATGGAATGGCTGAGAACTCGAACTAAGGAAATAGATAAAGAATTAAGAGGGTTTGGGGATGAAACCAACAAGATCTTGTCAACTTCTGGAGGATAAGGACTGCTCTTGAAAAGCATGACAAAAGAAGAGGAGAAAAAAGTCTAAAAAGAATATCTCCAACAGATTCTAAGGCAATTCAATGTTTTGAGAAAGGCCTGTCTAGAAAATGGCAGCTCATGAAGGCTACAACTTTTGATTCAGGTATTCATATTTTCCCTATTTTACAAAAGGTTCAGATGTCTTTCAGTGTCTCAATAAAATTGGGGCTATACTGTCTTCCTAATTCCTGGGGTTTAGCGGAATAGCTCTGACCTACTCATGATGAGAGACTCTCAAGCCTCTAAAAGAGGAAAAATTAATCATACCTATGAGACAAACAATTCCAGGCGTCTTCAAATTATCTGGCTAGAGCTCTTCAAGTCACTGCCAATGTCCGTTTTCTAACAGTCTCCCAAAAAAACAGGGTGTCTGTCAATTTACTCTCACAACAGGTGTGATGCACAGATGTAAGAGATGGCTATGATTAAAGAATAATTAACATTAATAGTGATTATTTTGCAACTCTCAAAAAGTATGGTGGAAAATATGGATTATCAAACACATCTTTGGGTCAGCCACAGAAATATAAAGGAGTATTTCAATCTGGTACTAGATTGTGTAGCCAAGAGAAAGTGTAGCCAAGATAGTCATTTTATGCTTCTGAAATTATTCATATTTATAGTCTGATCACTTTAATGGATTATTTTTGCAATGGAACTGACTCACTGCTATTTTGATCACTGCCAGCTCTGTCAGAAAAAAGCTATATTTCAGAACACGAGCCACTAAAATCTTTAAGAGTGCAATGCTTTTCCCACCCTCAATAAAATCAGGTACTGAACTGTTATGTAAATATTTGGATATTTACAAAGATATCTTGCTAATGACAGTGGTTCAACTGTGAATTTTTTCTCTGAGTGGATAACACCTGTAAATAAAAATAACTCCTTTACAACAATCTGTATAGCTGAACATATTTTATGAAGAAGGGCACTTGACCTCAATGTGAGTGAAAAATCTCAATTTCCATCCCTCAGGAAATTCCAGTATTCAATGTTTGTTTTTGTTCCTGTGATAGGGCAGCTGCCCCTCACTGGCAGAAAAGGGGTTAAAAGCAGCCCTAGGGAGGCTGTGCCGGAGGCAGCCAATTAGAAAGGTGCTGAGAGGAGAAGGGCTTAAGGGCAGAGCAAAGGGCAGTAGCTGACTGGAGGTTGAGAGGAGAAGAGCCAGGGGTGGGAGGGAGGAGTGCCAGCACCTGGGGCAAAGCAGTGCTGTAAGCAGGGACTGGGGGAGCTAGAGAGAGCTGCTGGCTAGCTTCTAGGGAATGCAGGCTGAGGTCCTGAGGTAAGGGCAGAAGAGGGTTCTGAAGCCACACGGGAAGCGGCCCTGGGACACTGGATGGCAGTTGCCTCTGAGGGAAGTGGCTGGACAGAGATTGCAGGTCCCCCGGAAGGCGGGGGGGACACAGTGTGTGGCACAGCCAGAGGGCAGTCACTGAAGAGGATGCATCAATCCTGAGAGTGGTGTGGGTTCTGGAATGAAAGTGATGGTGGCAAGGCACCACCAGAGGAGGGCACACTGGCAAACAGAGCTAATCCCCAGGACAGCCAGCAGGAGGCACCACAGTGGTGAGTGAACCCCGTCACAGTCCCAAATCTGTACCCACAGTCACAAGACATCATGTGCTTTGATCAGAGAGGGAGAGAACAGTGCATCATGGGAGTCCTAATGCAGCCAAAGAACCTGTCCAAGCAGCCCAACCTATAGGGAAAAATGGGGACAGGAGGCAGCCAAACTACAGCTCCCATAACACAACACAGGCAGATACAGTTTAATGCTGCACTGTTTCAAGATGGAATATTTGGTTCAGTCCATCAGGTCAAGAATATTTGGATTCAGGTCAAACTAACCCAAAATGAAATATTTCATTATTTATTCTGATTGAAAACTGAAAAAAAAAAAAAAAAAAAAAACAGCAAAAAACCCACATTTCCCCCATATATCAATTTTGCAGAAACTGCATTTTCTATCAAAAAAGTCATTTTGACAGAAAATTCCAGGTATCTACAGTGCAGCTTCTTCTTCTGAGTTCAGCTTTAAAAACAGAAACCAAACACCCATAATCTACTTCAGGGGTAGGCAACCTATAGCACGCATGCCGAAGGCGGCACGCGAGCTGATTTTCAGTGGCACTCATGGTGCCTGGGTCCGGGCCACCGGTCCGGGGGGCTCTGCATTTTAATTTAATTTTAAATGAAGCTTAGTTTAGGATCCAAGATAGAAAGAGTTTAGGAAACAGTTTGTCTTCTCCAAAGAAAGACCAGGAAATTGGGCCCCAATCCAGCAAAGCACTTAAGCACGTTCCTCATTTGAGACGAGTCCTATGCTTAAATCAAGCACATGTTTAAGTGCTTTGCTGGATCAAAGCCATCAAATTTAGAAGAGAGGGTAAAACTGAACCATTAAGAACCGCAAACTTTTCCTTTACACATGCTGAGTATAGCAAGAACTCTAGCAGGAGGATTAAGTGTTTTACATATAATGTCCATGCCCACCGGGTTAGGCCATCAAACAGCAAATTTGTCATGTGTGTTGTATAGTATTACAATATGAATGGAAGAACATAAGTTGACATGAAACTTAACTTATGGACTTGTCCTATAGAAATGTAAAACCACTTCCACATTTAATATAAACACGGGGTTGGAGTCACCTCTACTTATTAAACTAATCACTTTGTGCCTGGTCCTCCTGCCCATTTGTTTGTTTTATACATCCCTTGTCTTCTGATGGTAGAGATTGTAAATTCCCTGGTAAAGGGCTTTTGTGTATACAGCATCTAACACAAGAAAGCCCTAATTCATAATTGAGTCTTCTGCAATAGAGTAAGTGACAAATTGAGTTTTACTGCAATACAGTAAATGACTTAAATTGATACTTTAAGCACAATGTTAGTGTGATGCAAAAAATAAAATATTTAGTATTGTGAATAGGAATGAGAATTAATTGTTCATTGATTAAATTAAACCAGGATGTTGATTATCATGATAACATAAGAAATTGTCTTAGTTTTATTACTAAAACCAAATAGGAGCAATGGAGACACCAAAAACTGTTTAAGAAACTCTGAAAGATTTTCATTCTGATTACCCAAAAGGTCACCCAGAGCCAGGGCCGGCGCAACCCATTAGGCGACCTAGGCGGTCGCCTAGGGCACTAACATTTGGGGGGTGCTGGCGGCCCAGTCGTCGGCGGTATTTTGGGGGCGAGACCTTACGCCGCCTCTGTCGGTGGGCGGCATTTTGGGGGCCGGACCTTCCGCTGCCTAGGGCGGCGAAAAAGCTGACGGCGCTCCTGCCCAGAGCATATGGTTAATTACCCTCTTTTTAGTGTTTGTATAAGTCTAAGTAAACAAATGCTGGAATGGTTCTAAAACATCTCTTATTACAGGAAATGATACATTCCCCATTTCAACATTTTGCAGTAAAAATTATGGTAAAGTCCGTTAAAATGAGACTATTGTCTGAAAGATCCTAAAGATGAAATGTTGATGAAAATTTCATCATAGTGAATACATACACTACATTCCAAGCAGACAATTAAAACATGCACCACCTTTTCTCTACAGTTCCTATATAGCTTTATACTAAAAATATGTTTAAGTGACAAATCTAATTACACAAATCCAAAAGTTGAAAGAAACTTTCATAAAATGTATTTTACAAAACAATGTCAAGTAGTTATTTATTTAATGTGAAAAACATTTTTCAATACAATAAAACAGCTTCAGGGAATGAAAAAGTAGTTTTCTTTAACTGGCAGGAACTGTGGCTATTGTAGATAAAAGAAAGTATTTTGTAGGTTTAGGTAAGGAGGAAAAGTTTTATTCTGATTAAATATATTTCTATGTCTATTTTTATAACTTCTGTTCTAATATATTATCTCTTACAGACAATGTATGTTGATTTTGCCCCTCTAAAATTTGATGGCTTTTCCTATTGTGTGAAAGCAATGTATTAATGTATATGTTAAGACTGCAGAGTATATTCACAATTTACCCTTTGTGTTAAAGAAATTATACAGTATATGAAATTACTTTATTATTTGTATTGTGCTGTGCCTAGAAACCCCAACCAAGATTAGAGACGCATTATGATAGGCACAGAAAAACAAACCTATAGTGAGAGAGACTCCCTGCTTCAAAGAGCTTACAATGTAAAAGGAAAAGAAAGACAACCCAACAGTGGGAGAAAGAATTTCTCATTTTACAGATGGGAAACTGACTTAGTATGTTAACTTGTCACAGAGACTTTACGTTATTTGCCCAAGGTCACTCAAGAACTGTCTCAGAGCCGGAAATTAATGATCTCCTGAAACCCGGTTGACATGGTGCAGATGGCGTGTGTCATATTTTCATCAGAAATAAGGCCCTGCAGCTGCGCCTGCTCAGTCTCCTGACAGCCTAATGTGCACCGCTGGGTTGCATCAGCTAGACTGCCTGATGGAGTGTCCTGTCTGATAGACTGAGGAAGCTAGCAGGCTTGCTCTTAAGTCCAGCAGCAGTTTGCCAGTTGTTCAAAGCATTGGCTTAGATAGCTCCTGTGCCTTCTTGTGTCCAGCCCAGCGCAGCCCAGCCCAAGGTAATATGGTTTTGACACTGAGCTCTGACTTAAGCTCTGACTTTTGGCTCTGGCATCTGGCCTTTGACTCCAGCTCTCACCCTGGGCTCCTATTCCTCCCCACTGACTCTTGCTCCAACCACTAGGTGGGAGCTCGATGTCCTGGTCCCTAATAATCTTGAATCTGGCCCAAAACATTTAGAAAGGAAGGATGATTTTTCAGTTAACGGATGAATGTACAGAATTTATTACAAATTGGAAACTGAGGTTGTAAGCTCCTTGGAACAGGACATGTCCTTTTTGTACATTGTACAAGCTCTAACAGACACACACAGCTAAGACAAGACACACGTGGAGATCCAGAGAATGTGTTGCCTTCATGTAATTCTCCTCCTCCACCAGTTTCCATAGTCTTTAACTCCACTTGTGTGTCTCCAATCACATAAGGCCATATTCTACCACTCTAACCCACGGTGAGGGGTGCTTTAGCCTGCAATCAGCCTCATTAAAATCAATGGCATTATCTAAGGAACTTTTCAATTCAAGTAAGAGAGATAAAATATGGTACATAACTATTTAGCATTACAATATAGATTTGAGCATACACCAGGGCTTTACCCATCCAGTGATAATGCCTTTGACTCCTTTCGTGCTGGCCTAATGTGCTAGGTTAAAGCTAGTAATAAATATCCTTATTAATCAAACTCTCTCTAAGAGGCACTGACATGATGCTAAATCTCTAAATATTTTTAGCAAACTAAACTTGTACTTTAAAAAGTTAGGGTGGTATTTGCCCTTGTGCTTCATTTCATCCAATACTATACCACATATTGTCCCTCTCCGCAATCGAGATTTTGAAATGACTACTCTGAAGTTGTCAGAATTACATCATCTTGGAGGAAACTCATCACAAATACTGTAATTTGGTTTCAAGAAAGAAGATTTTTTCAATGTGTGTATTTTATTGGTAGAACTCACCTAGTCTTCTATTTCACTTGGAACTTCCCACAAGCTCAACCTCAGGAAAGGATCATGAACCTGGGCTGAGCTTTTGGCTGGTGCATAGCTGTAGAACTCCCCTCTGACATTCATCCCCAAGCCACATTCATCCTCCAGCCACTTATTGAGTCATGCCTGCAATTCCCTCATCCTGCTAGTCTTTTGCTTGAAGGGGCTATTCCTTGTCCCTCTTCCCCTCCCTGCCCCCCATTTATCTTTCAGTACGTTTGTCTCCCATCACCAGCTTTTCTGAGTTACACATTCACTAATGGATTTATCTTTGAACATCCCTTCACAATAGGTTAGTATTTATCTTATTTCAAAGATGAGGAACTGAGGCATGGGGTGGATTAAGGACTTGTCTAAGGTCACACAGGATGTGGCAAACCCAGGAATTGAACCCTCATCTCCTTAGCTTCTAACCCAGGTGTCGGCAACCTTTCAGAAGTGGTGTGCCGAATCTCCATTTATTCACTCTAATTTAAGGTTTCGCGTGCCGGTAATACATTTTAAAATTTTTAGAAGGTCTCTTTCTATAAGTCTATAATATATAACTAAACTATTGTTGTATGTAAAGTAAATAAGGTTTTTAAAATATTTAAGAAGCTTCATTTAAAATTAAATTAAAATGCAGAGCCCCCAGACCAGTGGCCAGGACCTGGGCAGTGTGAGTGCCACTGAAAATCAGCTCGCGTGCCGCCTTCGGCACCCGTGCCATAGGTTGCCTACCCCTGTTCTAACCAGAAGATTATATACAAGATAATTCTTCCTCACAAGACTGCTATAAACTCAGCACCCCCTCCCCCAAAGGAAAAGAAACTATCAGGGGGGAAATTTCCAAAGCACCTAAGTGATTTAGAAGCCTAAGTCACATTTCCAAAATTGACACAAAATTGCTTGGGAGCCAAATTTGTCATTGAAAGTCAATAGTATTTAGGTTCCTTAGAGCCTATGCCACTTTTGAAAAATATAGGATTTAGGCTTCTAAATCCCTTATGGGTTTCGGGAAATTTTACTCTGTCTTAATTTGCAAAACAATAGCTGTTTTGCCCCCTCACTTATTGTCGTCAACAATAGAGAAATGGAATGCTGATCATTGTGTTACAATGGGAAGTGTCTGAAACAAAGCAATACCTTCCTGTCATGTAAAGTTCCTCCTACACTTGTTCTTTTTTCATTTCCAGAAAGTGGATAAAAAAACCGAATGTGAGTTGTTGATCCCTAGCTAAAACGTGTTCAAAATGGTTTCCCCTAAATCAGAAAAAAAGCTACCATGGCAGCCTAGAGGCCCATAACGAGACTAGGGGCCAGAATTGTAATGGTATGTGGTACCTACTAGGATTTTAAGAATGCCAGCATGCCTCTCCCACTGAAATGCATAGGAGTTAACCACCTAACAGGATTTTCAAAAGTTCATAGACACTTATCTGCATCTTTAAGTGCCTAAGTACCTTAAAAATCCTGTTCCTGGTTCTCTGGAGCTGAATGCTGACCCATCGCAACAAAGCTGAAGGGAAAGCAGAGCAACCATTTTCCTCACTCTTTCACACCACACAAAACAATAGCAGCATTGTCCTTGAGGTTACACTTGCTTCTGCCTACTGGCTAGTCCCATTTAAAGCCATACTATCAACGTGGGAACACTCTAGAGGCTAATTTTCTTCACGGGAGTGTGTGATGCCTAAGGCCTGGTCTACAATACAGAGTTAGGTCGGCATAAGGTAGCTTATGTCGACCTAACTCTAAGTGTCTACGCTACAATGTTGCTCCCACCGATGTAAGTCACCCACACCACCGACCTAATAACTCCACTTCCATGAGAGGCATAACACTTGTAGTTAGGGCCATACAGTGTCTGTGTAGGCATTGTGTTACTTACAACACCTGTTGGCTGTGAGCCCTGGGGCAGGTGGGGCATCAGTTGTGAGCCCTGCGCCAGGTTGACAGTTTGGGCTGCCAGCCCCAAGGCAGGGAGGCTCCAACAGTGAGCCCCATGTGGGACTGTCATCCGCCTACACTGCCCCACTTAAGTCGGTGCAAGCGCTCCTGGTAGGGATGTGCACTACCTTAAGTTGACTTAATTTTGTAGTATAGACAAGGCCTAAGAGGTATATGGCTGCCTGCTCCAGGACTCTATGACCAATTTCCACATCCATTTCATTTTACACTAGCCTCATTTTATTTGATGAAGGAATGGGTCTGAAAATAAGGCATAATTTCCACAAAGCAGAGAACATCTCCAAATATGCTTATTTTTTTACTATCTGAATAATTTGATTTATGCTCTGAAACAAACCCAATTCTAGATAATACTCTCATGCTATATTGGAGAGCCTCTCTTCACACTCCCCCCCCCCACACACAAAAAAGTTGTGCAAGAAACTATATTCCTATTCAATGTAAAAAAATGGAAGGAGGTACATTTTGAACTATTTCCACTTGAGAAGATAGTGGAAGTGTCTCTTCTAAGGCAAGAAAATTCAGATGCAAGGAGATGGCTACTGGAAGCTTCCAGAGTTCCTCTCAGAGCACACCAAAGCCAAAGCAACACTCCCTATTGTACAGCTAGACTGACGTTTTGGCACATATTGCAAAGGGATCTAGAGCTAGAGCACTTTCTTTTTCCTCTTTAAAAAATGCACAAGGTGATTAACCATTGGAGCTAACTACCAAGGGAAGTGGTAGATTCCTCATCTCTTGAGGTTTTCACTTGAAGACAAGATGCCTTTCTGAAATATATGCTTTAGTCAAACAAAAACTTGGATTTGATACTGGAATAACCAGAAACAAAAACTGATTTAAAGAATTGAAAGTGACATACTGCGAAGTACAGATGCTGAGTTTTACCCATGTTTACTTCAAGACGTTCTCAGCAAAAGGTTGTGGTTCAAAGGTAACGTAACTATGTCTATGTATATCATTTAATCTAAGTCATGGCTGCTCAAAAAAACCCTAAAAAAAATCTCTTTGGCCTGATCCAGCACCCCTCTAAATAAATAGGATGAGTCCCATTGATTTCAATAGGTGCTGGATCAGGCCCTGGATAATTATAAATTAACCAAGAACAGTTCAGAAAATATTTGCTCATGGTTTGGATCTAGAGTTTTGTGGAAAATAGATTTTTCAGTTCACTGACCATTCCAAAAAATAGTTTAAAAAGTCAAACTGAAAATGATTTTTTTGGCTAAAACCAAAAGTAAAAAAAGGTGAGTTGGTCAAATTGGAATGTTTTATGTCAGCATTTCCGAACCATTTCAATGTTTTGGGTTTGGTCAAACGTATTAGGCAAACTCCATACATATACATGAATAGTTTGAGGTTGATTGAAACTGCATTTTTTTAGAAAATAAATTATTTACCGAAACAGAAATAGGGTGTGGGGGGAAAGCCCAGCTCTATTTGGATCATACATCATCATCCCACTATAAAATTCCATATTAGGGGGCAGTGACAAATAATTCTAATCTCTACCCATTTCGTGTTTTCAGCAATCCCTATGCCATTAACTGAAACA
Organism: Platysternon megacephalum; assembly: GCA_003942145.1. Taxonomy (NCBI): domain Eukaryota; kingdom Metazoa; phylum Chordata; order Testudines; family Platysternidae; genus Platysternon; species Platysternon megacephalum. Next base: position 3,850,540 of record QXTE01000042.1, read on the forward strand.
CCTGACCGAACTGTTTATCCGACGGATACAAATTGTGAAATATAGGCTTGCAGCACAAATCTCTCTCCTTCAAATTGAATGAGAAATAAACTGGAACCAAAGACATCACAGTTGGCTCAGTCCACAATAGGCTCAGCGATAATAATACCACAGACGTTCCAGATGAAGAGTTTGTCACATACATGTTGATTGATGGCTTGAATTCATTCAAAGCACAGGGAAAAGCTGAGACGTGTTAAGCAGTTGGCAGCTATGCAGATCAATCAGAGCAATACCTCATTGTCCATGAGACAATGACAGGAACTGATGCTGTATTTGACAAGTTCACAGACATCAACTCTAATAAGAGCACAGTTCAGTGTAAGAGCATTAGCCAACAAATGGTGTTGCTACCTGACTGTAGCCCTTGAAGGGGGTGAGACATGGAATATAGTGCAGATGTGCTCTGAGCTCTTGCAGGTTGTATACAGTGAAAATGATATGCTTCAACTCTCCAATGAGTTTCTCTATAGAAATCCTATTAGGCCCAAAACAAAGATCTAGTGAAAAATATTGGACTACCAGAAAAAAAAACATGTGGTTGGAAAATTGTTCCAAATAGACTAAAAATTATCTGGGCAGGAATTCTAGCCATCATCTCAGATTGCTGGAAAACATTCAAATAAAGAGCAAAATATGGTTCATGCAGCCATGGAATTTTAAAAGACTAATATTATTATATAGCATGATGCTTTGGATATTCTCAATATTTATAGGTTGCGAAGGGAGAATGTGTGTTACTTACAAAGCTAAATATCCTGAGAGAGGTTTAAATGGCTTTTAAAATGCTTCATTATTATTATAGTGCATTATCATTTATTATTTATATAGCATCCAACAGTCTGCTAAGAGCATTACAGGCATATAATAAACCAAAACAAGTGACACTAATTGGTACCCTTGTTGACAGGCTCAGCCGTGTCACCATGGAATGAAGGAATATGGAGACTGAAGTACATTTATCCCCTGTACAATGCAGGAACCTTGAAACCCCACCTGCCCTGCAGGAACAGCACACCATTCTAATGGGACTTAATGTTATGCAATGGAATTCATCTTGCAGGAGACGAAATTGCAGGGTGAAATGCTAAGCTTCCATAGGTGGAAGAACAATGAGGACAGCATGAAGAAATGTGCACTGTTAATCCATGATCTCTAACTATTTTTTGGTACAAAAGACTGGCAGTCTCCACTGGTATCAACTGAGCACCTTTTATGAGCTTTCTATACATTATCAGTAATATAAAGAGTTAAAAGCTGGGTAGGAAAGCACTAGAAAATGTTTACTTAGGGTCTGAAGATTGGAGCAATACTGAAGATGAAAACTGGAACTAAAGTGGCAAAGGAATGTTTATATCATGAGAAGACGAGACACATGGTTACATTTTGATGGAAGGAAAACACGTGAAGGATGGAGTGGGTAGGCATTTTCCCTCTGATTGATTTTATGATGGAAAATGCAATTTCTTCAAAATCTAAAATTTCTGTGGGGAAAAAAATCTTTAATGTTGCTGAAAATTTTCAGTTTTCCATTGGGAAAGTTGAAATAAAATATTTCATTTCAGATCTGTTAAACCAAAATTGGAATATTTTGTTTTGTTGAACTGACCCTAAACATTTCAAATAACTTCAACAAAATGTTAATCTACATTTCCCTACCAGCTCATTGCCTTTTGGGAGGTATAATTCAGCCTTCCTTCTAGCCTGAGGACTGAGCTCCCTGGATGACTATGTCTCTAATAATACACCATGGATTTCTCTTCTGTGTGGTGCATCATGTGAGATTGAGCCTGGTCCATAAGGAAGAATGGGGACATCAGGCTCCTGAACTACAATTCCCATAAGGCAGTGAGCCACAAAGGGAAAATGCAATTTAATGTTCAACTGACTCAAAACAAAGCATTTTGGGTCAGTTCAACAAAATGACTGCACCACACTTTTAAGCGGGGTGAAGGGGCAGTAATTTGGCTGGCTGAATGAATGAAGGTAACTGCTTTATGGCTGGGATATAGGGAAATGAAAACTGCTGCAAAAGGGTCAGAATGGTTGCTGACTCATCGCCTGGGAATGAGGGGCTTAAAAGGGGCAGCCCTGTGCCTTAACTCTCCCTTTTGAATGGAGCAGGCTGAGATGGTACCCACCCTCCCTCCCTTTTAGGTGGTGAAATACCAGGTTTGGTCTAGACCTGCTGTGGGCATTATGTTAGCTGCCCCTCTGTTTAGGGGGGCTAGGAAGAAATGTTTCCCTTGCCACCATATTGGCTTGGGTGCAGTTGGGGTTTTTTCCGCCTTCCTCAGGCAGGTTCAGGAAGGGCTCTGTTCATGCATGGCATGATAGGTGGAAGGCTATATGTCGCAACTCATTATTTAAGTGTAGGGCAGATGTCCAGTGCAGGTACTCCATAGGAAAGGCATACAGTGACCACATAAATGGCTTGGAAAAGACTTAAAAAGAGATGTTCAGTAAAGGAGCAAATAGGGGGAAGTTGGGGACTCCTATGAATGGTACAGCAGGGAGCCAACCCGCATTCTTATACTCCACCTTAACCCTCCAAAGGAGGGGGGAGAGAGGGATGGTGAGGTCCCAGCAATGGATTTGCTGGAGGGACCTGGATGGAAAAAGAGGGGGAGCTGGGAAAGCCCCCCGGGTAATTATGGAATAAACATGGGGTTACCTCCACTGTTATATGCCAGGTAGTTCCAGACATCTAATAATAAAGTTGTGGCCTGATTAAATCCAGGTCAAAAGTCTCCTCTCCTCCTTTCGGTATAGCCAGATAACAAAATATTTTGATTTCAGGAATGTCAAAGTATTTTGTTTCAATTCACATTGGTTTGACATTTCCAAATTGAAGGTTCTCAGAATTTCCATTACATGATAAGTTTAAATTTTTCAACATGATTTGGGATGAAAACAAATATTGAAATGTCAGAATTTCATATGGGAGGGAAGTGGATGGTAATTTCCACAATAGTCACCAGTGAAAATGAGAGATGTGTGAATGGAAAGCATTCGCAGGGCTTAATGTATCATGTAGCACCCAGGAGACAGATAGCTGGTAGTAGCATGATGATATTTTCATCGTCCAAGTATTATAATAATATTTTGCATATTTAGTGCACTTTCTATCAAAAGAAAAGAGCACTTGTTGTATTTGCACTATTTACTTCGGAATGTGACTTCTCCCATATATCACAAATAAATGACTCTTAAGAGACTGAGTGGTACTGAAATTTAAGTAAAACAGCAGCAGTAATGCAATGAGGCAACTAACTATTTACTTTGTCCCTTAGGAGCATCTTACTCCAACCAAGATAACTTCCTAATCAGTTACAAAGAAAAATATTCCACTTGAAGAACAACAGAAAAACAAATGGCTCTGATTCAAGTGTTCAGTCTGTTATGGTGAAGAATTAGTGTCAAGAAACACAGCAGACAGACACATTTTCTGTCCAGCTCTAAGTTACTTATACATACTGGACCCAACTCTCTTCTCATTTGTTGGGAGTTACTAACAATAACCACTGAGTCAGTGAATAAAGACCTCTTTCATGTAATTGAAATATTTGGCTTCACATCTGTAAGTCCGGTTATATGACTCGAGTCAGGAAATAAATCTCAGTTTCTTGCTAACCCTCCTGTGTGTCCAGTGTTCATTAGAGTACTTATGAACAAAATTGAAATAAAACAAAAAAACACTAGTGCAGCGGTTTTCAAACTGTGGGTTGGGACCTCAAAGTGCGTCGTAACCCCATTTTATGGGGTCGCCATCACTGGCTTAGACTTGCTGGTACCCAGGACCAAAGCCTGAGGGTTTCAGCCCTGGGCATAGGGACTCAGATTACAGGCCCTCTGTCTGGGGNAATTAGGAAGGAGGAAGGAGATTACCAAAATACATTAAAAGAGAAAGTCCACAACGCAAAAAGAATGTTTAGGGCTTACAATTCTTTTTATCTCCCCATTATCTTTAGTTTCTGTGGATTTCCTTCCCTTTTGATGTTTGAGATTCTCCAACAGCTTTTCATCTTGATGAATATTTTAAACACATATTTTTCTTTCGCATGCATATTAATTCATCAAGCATCTTTTCCTAGGTGTTGAAAGTTTTAATATTTTTTTTTCATATATATTGTTTGGTGTCTTAGAAAACCCTTCAATAAATTGCTACATTTAGTCATATCAAATTATGGACACAAGGCTCCTTTTGTTCCCCTTTGTGGGTCTTTTTTAATCTTAAATAATCTCTTGACTCTAACATCTCTCATGCCCTTTTATCACCTAACATCCATATTACAGAAATCCATTTTAACATAAGAGCATGCAATATTAAAAAGCATGTCACATTTGCTATATTTGCCATTATTACCCAAGAGATAGAGTTTGTTCACACTATAACTTGAATGGAACCAAACCTAATTAATCTGGAGATAAAGAAGATAATGCAGCCTCATGGCTTCTCAGAAACAAGGGTGAATTAGATGTAATTCTAATTGTAGATTAATTTGCTTCCTTAAAATTATGATCAGTTTTACAGAAAACAACATATTCACATTTATGTGTGTTCATACTTGAACATGAATTCCTTCTCCCAAAGGACAATGGTCTGCGGCATCGTCTCAGGTAAACTGTGCAGAACCCCAATTGCTTAGACTCAACTTTGAAGACAGAACTCCTTGTTTGAGAGTTGGACAATGATGAGGATGCTATGCTACCTCTACAGTATCATTCCCAAATGTTTCTGCAACTCATTGAAAATCCTGCTTCTTTGTGAGGAATACAGTGAGGCAATTTTGCACAATGAAATGTGCCTATTAGAGAGTTGCCAACTTTCATGATTTTAATCACAAATCTCTGGGAAGCCTGATCCACAGAGGTGAATGGGGGCATGAGGCACTCGAACGGCAATCCTTATGAGGCATTGTGGTGACTCAGCCAGATGCATTTTAATGTGAACTAAACTAAAACCAAACATTTTGACATTTCTCAATCAGATTTTTTGCAATTTTTTGCTGTATCAAAATTTTCATTATTTTGACTTTTGATCCTGATTTCAATCTTGTTTAAATTTCACAATGATCCATGGGACAATTATTCCAGTTTTTGATCAGTACTAGTTTCTATGCTTATTATGAGGGAAAGAATGAAAGAGTAAACCCTAAAGACTCAGAACACCAGAAGGCAAATGAAAACTCCAAATTTTATAAATAAATTATCTGTTTTAAGCCAATCTCATGATTTTAAATGGTCTGACTCATGATTTTTGGACAGTTGGGGCTGGCAATATGGCTGTTACCTTTCTTTGAAAGTGGGGACCAAGATAATGATGTGTTAGTAAACACACTGCACTTGGTATAAGTAGTACCCAGTCCACACATAAAGGAACTGAAATGTCTCTAGACTTTCTGTATCAAAGGGGTAGCCGTGTTAGTCTGGATCTGTAAAAAGCGACAAAGAGTCCTGTGGCACCTTATAGACTAACAGACGTATTGGAGCATAAGCTTTCGTGGGTGAATACCCACTTCGTCACACGCATGTGTCACATGCGTCTGAGNCTTGGGCTTCCGTTTCCCCCCCCCCCCCCCCCCCCCCCAGGGGAGGGGGCTTGGGCTGACTGAGGCTCCAGTCCCCCCTCCTGGGATCGCGTAGTAATTTTTATTGGCCAAAGGGGGTCACAGTGCAATGAAGTTTGAGAACCCCTGCACTAGTGTAAATACATTAGTCTTGTTAGAATTACTTGTAATTTACCCAGATGTAGGTGAGATCAGAATTAGGCACTGTGAAATATTTTCAGATACACAGTCAAAGCATGATCATTTTAATGACAGGGAGACCCACTAAGATATCCATCCTGAAAACATTCATCTGAATAGTCCCATTCAATTCATTATTGAAGTGTGTTAAGTAACTCACATTTGAAGAATCAGGACTTAAATGTAGCACATAAGTGAATACACATGCACACACACAAGCATAAAAACTTGTTCTTTTGTTGTCATAGTTATAGTTCAGTTGTAACTGATATAAATGTAATAAAAATCCTAGTAAATGTACTGTAGTTTGCCTCATAAAAGTAATGAAGCCTTGAAATATAAGATCTCACTACCGGTCTGTGCTATTAAAACTTTGCTGAGAATTGAAAAGAAACCACTCATTATTATGTGCTGATTATGGAGTGTGTGGATCAGAGAAGTTCAGTGGATACAAACCTGAACATCTAATTCTTGTGCCTCTACAATTAGGAAGGAGGAAGGAGATTACCAAAATACATTAAAAGAGAAAGTCCACAACGCAAAAAGAATGTTTAGGGCTTACAATTCTTTTTATCTCCCCATTATCTTTAGTTTCTGTGGATTTCCTTCCCTTTTGATGTTTGAGATTCTCCAACAGCTTTTCATCTTGATGAATATTTTAAACACATATTTTTCTTTCGCATGCATATTAATTCATCAAGCATCTTTTCCTAGGTGTTGAAAGTTTTAATATTTTTTTTTCATATATATTGTTTGGTGTCTTAGAAAACCCTTCAATAAATTGCTACATTTAGTCATATCAAATTATGGACACAAGGCTCCTTTTGTTCCCCTTTGTGGGTCTTTTTTAATCTTAAATAATCTCTTGACTCTAACATCTCTCATGCCCTTTTATCACCTAACATCCATATTACAGAAATCCATTTTAACATAAGAGCATGCAATATTAAAAAGCATGTCACATTTGCTATATTTGCCATTATTACCCAAGAGATAGAGTTTGTTCACACTATAACTTGAATGGAACCAAACCTAATTAATCTGGAGATAAAGAAGATAATGCAGCCTCATGGCTTCTCAGAAACAAGGGTGAATTAGATGTAATTCTAATTGTAGATTAATTTGCTTCCTTAAAATTATGATCAGTTTTACAGAAAACAACATATTCACATTTATGTGTGTTCATACTTGAACATGAATTCCTTCTCCCAAAGGACAATGGTCTGCGGCATCGTCTCAGGTAAACTGTGCAGAACCCCAATTGCTTAGACTCAACTTTGAAGACAGAACTCCTTGTTTGAGAGTTGGACAATGATGAGGATGCTATGCTACCTCTACAGTATCATTCCCAAATGTTTCTGCAACTCATTGAAAATCCTGCTTCTTTGTGAGGAATACAGTGAGGCAATTTTGCACAATGAAATGTGCCTATTAGAGAGTTGCCAACTTTCATGATTTTAATCACAAATCTCTGGGAAGCCTGATCCACAGAGGTGAATGGGGGCATGAGGCACTCGAACGGCAATCCTTATGAGGCATTGTGGTGACTCAGCCAGATGCATTTTAATGTGAACTAAACTAAAACCAAACATTTTGACATTTCTCAATCAGATTTTTTGCAATTTTTTGCTGTATCAAAATTTTCATTATTTTGACTTTTGATCCTGATTTCAATCTTGTTTAAATTTCACAATGATCCATGGGACAATTATTCCAGTTTTTGATCAGTACTAGTTTCTATGCTTATTATGAGGGAAAGAATGAAAGAGTAAACCCTAAAGACTCAGAACACCAGAAGGCAAATGAAAACTCCAAATTTTATAAATAAATTATCTGTTTTAAGCCAATCTCATGATTTTAAATGGTCTGACTCATGATTTTTGGACAGTTGGGGCTGGCAATATGGCTGTTACCTTTCTTTGAAAGTGGGGACCAAGATAATGATGTGTTAGTAAACACACTGCACTTGGTATAAGTAGTACCCAGTCCACACATAAAGGAACTGAAATGTCTCTAGACTTTCTGTATCAAAGGGGTAGCCGTGTTAGTCTGGATCTGTAAAAAGCGACAAAGAGTCCTGTGGCACCTTATAGACTAACAGACGTATTGGAGCATAAGCTTTCGTGGGTGAATACCCACTTCGTCACACGCATGTGTCACATGCGTCTGAGAAAGTGGGTATTCACCCACGAAAGCTTATGCTCCAGTACGTCTGTTAGTCTATAAGGTGCCACAGGATTCTTTCTAGGCTTTCTGTGTATGTGTGGGAAGCACAATGTAACAGCTAGGGAACTCTGGCCTGTGAGACAGTACGTTCCATATGGACATGATTTCATTTTTGTACATACTTTGCCTCTAGCAAAATTTTCAACAATGCTAATCTCTGTTTTTCCCTCTACACTTCTCAAACTAGAAATATGTAGTGTTCATGATAAAAATAATTATTTTTGTGCTTTTAGAAAATAAAATCCCTGAGTTCAACTAAACACAGCCTCTCATGATCATTCTGAACACATGGTGGTAGGCTCAACTACGCAGAGACCCAGAAGAACTATATCATATAACTTTTTACAAACAACCCTACTGAAGTGCAAGAGCCACCTGAATAAATCAGCTTTGAAATATTTGTACATATCTTGATAGAAAAAAAAAAAGGCATCCACTTTTGTCAATTTGTTTATGAACCTGAAATCATGCTGCTCTTCTGTTTTTCAATAGGCAAGAGCAAAAAATTTCAGTCAGGATTACTTATTTTAGAGCTCAGAAAAGAAACTAATATGAAGTCTCAATGAGAGGGCTGAGTTATGTTTGACTCATTCTGTAACAGCAGCCATTTTGGACTAAGTCACGAGAAGTTTCTCAAAGGCTGAGCATTTAGAAAAGAGCCTGATAGCAACATAACTACATATACCACACATGCAAGTTTAAAATAATTTCAGGTTTCACATCAATAGCTTGGCTATATTTTGCACTAGCAGAAATAGACTTACAGACCTTCTTAGCATGCCAGGACTATCGTCTTTGAATACCCCAAACTCTCACCAATATCAAGGAGAATTTTTGATGTTGAATTAAGATATAACTAAGTCTTTTTCCTATCTCTAACTTTTGTGATCCGATGCTTTGCCTTTCTAGTCACACAAGTGTACTGCTCCATGCATTTTATTTGCATGTTGTGTCTGAGAGAACATAAGCAGTGAAGCATGAGGGCCTGCAAGTGCTTTCTTAGCTGAATAGTTTGTTTCAATTTCTAGTATTCAAGAAGTTTAAACTTGAAAGTTATTCTGAAATTCTAAAATTATGCAGTTACTACAGAGTCCACTATTGTGTGAGCAGAAAAAATTGCATTTTCATCTTGTCCTTTTCTTACCCGTTAATTTTAGTGTTTGCAAATGTTCTTAGATTGACAGCTCTGGAGAATTTATCCAGAATACTGGCACAAGTACAGATTTCCTCCCAGTGCCCTGGAGGGACCTTCCATTAAGGATAAGCAGCCAGTTCAGTCTCCATGCCCAGTCTGTAGAGATTTCCAAAAAGTTATGGTGGTATTGTGTTTGTTTGTTTTGTGATTTGGACGTCTGTCCATTAATAAATTAAATGAATTAGTTTGTCTGAGTCCAGGTCCTAGCAAGTGAAAAGGTAATAAGTTTGTTTCTACTGACCTGAGCTAGATCTTTTACTGTTAAATTCAGATGCTTCTATAGGCCTCTCTGATGTGGTTGATGCACTAGTTGCTAAATATATTGTTCTTCACTCCTCTGAAATGCTTCTTTGGCCATTGGCACTAACATTACAACAACTTTGCTCAAGGATTTCTTCTTGTGAAAGATGGCAGTGCCCCCACACTCCATCTGCTATACTGGATGTCTATCAGTTAGTATATGTGAGTCAAGATCTTTCATAAGTGAAAAAATTAGTTCCTCTTTCTTTTCTCCTACATAATGGATGACCCAGAATGCCAAACATAAACCTTTCTGTTTCCTTTCCTAAATAAACTTACCTTTACCAAAAGGAGTGACTATAGTTTAAATAGACCAAAATGATTCTTAAAAAGTCTGAATAAGGATCCAAGATGTAGAGACTTATCCTGACCAGACATCTACATTTTGAAGACCGGGAGCCAAGCATAAAGTTCAGAACTAGACCCAAAACTCCTCAATATTTGTCTCCTGATTTTGGTTTGGGCTCTCATCTCTTCTTTTATTTTTCACCCAGCATAACTCTGATTCAATTTAAACAAATAGTAAAATGTACTCAGATCCTATTTAATCCTTTTTATGGCATTTTATCTCCTCAGGATTATTGCTAACTCATCTCTTACCACTTACCTATTATTTTAAAGTTTCCAGTTTAGTTACAACATGGAAAAGAACTGCATTTAAAAGAAAGTTTAGGTTGCAAAGTTACATACTCAAAAGTTAGGAAATGCCAACCTTCATTCTACCCAATTATGTATCCAACCTTTGCCCTGAAAGAGGCAGGAGTCCCATGGAAAAATATCATAATCACGTAATTATAGACTGCATCATAATACATATACATAGGACAGAAATAAGGTAGCATTGACGACTACAAATTTACATTAATTCTTTTTGTTAAAATCTCATGATTTTTAAACCAGTTTCAAGATTTGGGGGGTTGGGGGGCTGGAGCCATGATTTTTGCAACCTTAGGGTTGACAATGCTATCATTTAGTATCACAGATGCAAGTTATACTTCCCCACCCAACTTCAACTTTGCCCCACCTAATAAACACCTGTAAGGTTAAGAGAACATATCACTAGAAATATGTATTTGAATGGGACTGGAGGGTGCTCAGTACTATATTGGTTCAGGCATTTTTTTTTAACATAAGTGGCCAGAACCTCCTTTTTACGGTTTACCTGGAAGATTGTGTCTTCACTCACCCTCTACCCCCCTTTAAAAAGAAAGCAGTGAACCTGCTGCACTGAGCGATAACAAAAAATTGTAAAGGTCCAAGTTATCAAAGGAAGATTGTCTAATATGTCAGGGACTAGATGGATGTGACTTGATTTTACTCAGTAATCTTCTGAATAGGTGGTTGTGAATGACAGATCAGTCCACATCTCTTGTACTTAATACTTCAAATATATTTACTTTGACACAAGCTTTCCTAAAAGGATAGAAAACATGAAGGCATATGAGAACAAAGGACAGGAAATGCCTGACATTTCAGCTGATAAAGTTAACTGCATTTTTAAAGTGACTGCAAGTGAGGAAATGGCTGTATGCTTTACATGGAAAATTAGGATTCAGCCTATGCAGTAATCATTTAAAACTTGAAATTTTAAAGAGGAAGAACCAGACCTTTTTTTTAAAAAAAAAAGCCCTTTCAGACTGTAATGTAAGATGTAGTCATAATCATGTTAATTCCAATACTTATTTATCACTGTCCATTTTGAAGGAAATTCAGTCACTGTTAACAATGACAATGCATTAATTGCACATGTAACAGCTCAAATCACAGTGCATTTAAATTATTGGAATAAGGAAATATATTTAACTATTTTTAAAAATCTCTGAAGTAAAAAAAAGACGCTAAGGTCCTGCTCTGTATAGGAAAACAGGGAAATCAGTGGCTGTTGAATTCAACCTTCCATTTAAAAAAATCAGAGACATATTTATAAGAAACATTGAGGGTCAAATTTTGCCACCTTGGTTCACTCTGAGTAGTAATTTTCTCATGAGAAGCCAGATTAATTTGAGTGAAACTTCTTAGATAGAAAGATACTACACAACTTGAGGAAGTGGTTCACAATCTGCTACTTGGAAATAAGAATGAATTAAACAAATTGTTCTTCACCCTCCCCATTCCCTTTCTACAGCTGCTACTTCTTGCACCAGACAGATGTTCTCTAGTCTATTTCTGGCCATCCCAGACTCCTCTCTCTTCTTCAGCCTTGCAGTTACACTTCCCCACTAAGATTGTCTACACAAAACTCCTTCTCCTCTGATTGTAGAGCTAAACACCATAAGAGCCAGCAAAAGTATTCTGTAGGGACAGGATAAGGAACTAGCAGAAGCCAGTGTCATTTCTACTGAGGCAAGAGCAACTAAGAACTAGTAACTGGCTTCCTTTTGCTTTGTTGGCTGTGTTCTGGATGAGAAGAGGAAATGTGTGCCTGGCAGGCCCCATGTAGGTATTTGGGAACTACCCAGATTCAACAGAAGAAAATCCAGACAGCATAATATTGTGTGCAAATTAACAGATATAGAAGGGCAGTCCTTAATCCATCTGACCATAAACATTTATGCCCATTTTCTTATTAAAATCTAGCTGCTCTTTCATGTGGTGGTCAGTTTTTGCCACCCTTTCCCTGTGGCAAGTTTATGTGGTAACAGATTCTTGCTGTACTCACTTCTCTTTGACTGGTCCCTGGCACAAGTGACAGCACTGAGCCACGTGTTTCAGGTGTCCTGGTGATCCTCCCTCAGCGATGCAGACTGCTTTCTGCAATTCCTCCCAAGCCCCCAGACAGCGCCAACATTTGATGTTCATTAATGAGGAGTTTCCCAAATATTCAAGTTACTGCATCATCTACGGGGAAAGGGAGGCATTTTTCTTCTGTGAAGTATTAGCATCCTGATGTATTAAACCAGTGGGATTTACTTTGGATCCAGCAATTCATTACTAAACTACAGAGGTATACATGTGTTTAAAATAGGTTTTAAAGTAGGTTTCACTTAAAAAAAATGAGTGCAGCTAGAGACACTAAAGGGATTGGTATAGTATAAAAAGAGTAAACTATATTCTGCTAAATACTGGTTTATCCATGCTGGCCCAGACTGTGGCCAGTCTCGTGCTGTGTCACAAAGGACTAAGGGGGCATATTCACTATTGTGAGGATGAACCAAAGCTGTCAAAAGTTGGACAAAATTAACACGTGGACTTTTTAGTAATATAGCACAAAACATTACCAGACTGTGGCAAAGTTCCTTTACAGAAAGAAATACAGTGATCAGGCATTTTGGTCTATGCTGGTTAGCCAGTCCTGCAAAATATTCATTCCTATGAGCCTAATTTCCAAGAACGATGCTCAAACCAGATAGAATCAGACTATTCCTGTGGAAAGGGTGGCTGCAAAATGCTGGGTGTTCTACAGTCACCAGAAGCAAAGCACCTCCTCTTCAGAATAGGAAGTCAACTCAGTATCTGGGGTCTGGTCTAAAGGATAGTAAAGTAACAGGGAATCTTTCCATTGACTTCAGTGAACTTTTTGTGGGGACTCTACAGAGCCTCCATGGGCCAGCAGCAACATTATGCTATATCAGGCATAAAGCAAACAACATTAATTCAGGTAAAGCTCAGTCCCACATAGGGTTAGTTTATTTTTTTCTTTAATTCTCCTCTCTTTTGCATTGAGAGATCTTAAGGCCTTATTTGCAGAAGATTATGCACCCTATATATGCATTTTCTAGATACTTTATGAAGAAGTGTCATCTTTTAAAAATCATAACCACTTCATATTCTAGTCCAACAAGGGCCTTTACTTGCTATACCAAACATCCTGTAACCACAAGCTTCCCAAATTGATTAGAAAGAGCAATAAAAGAAACATTCTCTGACCAAGTAAGGGAAGGTGTTACATGCCTATTAAATAAATTCTTCTTCTAAAAGAAAGTTTTCAGTAATATAGATGCCATATGCAGCTATAACTTACCCTTAAACCCTTCATTTGAAAATTATTTTAAAACTGTTCATTAACTGTTCATATCCTACTTATGCATATGTGTTGTATTATCACTTCAGGCATCTCTCTTCAAAGAAGGCATGTGCACAAAGCAGAGTACAGCAGTAGGCCAGTTATATCACACAACTTATTACTAACCCCAATGCACAACGTTTTTTGGACAGAAACATTAAACAGCACAGGTATGATATTGGAAGACTGCAGGATTACAAAACCAACAGTGGATTACAAAGTCAAGCCCCAGTGCTGGAAGCTTCTCCATAGAAGTGGGCTCCTGCACCCGCTCAGATCCTCAGCAAAGTCAGCAGAACTCAGTGCAGTCACAGGTGTCAACCAAGTAGATCAGCTTGCATGATTGGGGCCTCACTGATTTGTTCACTATTTTCTCCCCTTTAGAACTTTGTAGAGGGGGAAACTGAATGAAAGTTCATCTATATTATGCTGGGAAGGAACTAATCATCTATGCCATATTAAGCAGGTGGGCCAAGCAGTGTGAAACCTTTATCCTGAGACTGAAATTTGACTGCAACAAAAAATAGAAAAAGTGACTAGACTTGTGTTATGCCACTCCTCACTCACCCTCAAAATACAGCACCTAAATCAGAGTTAATTTCTCGGCACCAAAATACCAGAGAACGCTCATCAGATTGGTGGACCATGGACCGTCCTGTTCTCTGCCTGAGGCACACAGTAGTTTAGTCTCCTGAGGACTGTAATACTTTAGTCTAATTCTGCTTATTGGCTTCCTGTAGTGGGGGATGAGTGGTGTTTAGTGGCCTGTGATATGCAGGCGATCTGACTAGATGATCTGGTGGTTCCTTCTGGATTTACACTCTGAGATTAAAGGACTTCAGAAAAGAGCAACAGAAACCTTTAAGAGGCTGAATATATGTGAAAAGATGAAAAGAATGAAATATATGTCTAGACTAAATGGGGATTAAGTGCAGGCATGATAACCGTATTTTAATATTTGAATGGTATAAGCACCGATGATGGGGATAAAATGTTCAGAGAGCTACTGGTATGTTTATAATTTCTGTCAGAACAAAGATTTAATCAGAGAGTATATACCAAGCAGGAATTGACACACTGGCTTGGATAAAGGAAAAAGAAAAAAGATAAGAACAATACCCCAAGTAGGTCTTATATGGTATATAGTACCTTGGGCAGGCACTAGGATGAATTTCACTCTTTATGAACAGCATCTTAATGAAACAACCTCATCTGAAAACAAATTATTGGAGACTTAAGTCTTTGCTGAGATAACTATTTAAAAAAACAGAATGAAGAGAGATGTAAATAGGAAAACTACTCTGAAAAAAACTGAAAAGCTGCTGAGAGCAGACAGTGTCCGACTGAATATCTTATATATTTATAGACTAAACAATAAAAAGCATGCTTAGGAAATTATTCACAGGAGAATAAATTACAGTTAAAAACAATAGGATCCATGTTAACATTGCAATTTAAAAAATGCAAACATGGCTGGGTGCATAATATATTATTTAAATCGCAGTTTATGTATGAGGGTGCTGTTTCACTGTGCCAAAAGAAAAGCAGTATCTTCCAGTGACATGGATGATTTATTAAATTTCCTCCATGCTTAAAACAGAGACGCACAAAAGAGATTATGTAGATTATCACTGGCTTCTTGGCCAATTGGCTGTTTAGTGGAAAGTCTCTTGACCATCTGGATCAGTGATCTGGGATAAATGGGAGAGGCATTGGCGTCTGTCTTTCCTACAGTGAAGAATCTTATACTTGTTGTTCAGCCAGCATTACAAGTAGAGACTCCATTTACAGAAAGAAAAAAATGTTGGCTGCAAAAATGACTATAGGATTGTAGAAATAATGGAAAAAAATTCTAGAGCATGATTCCAATATAATACATGCATCCAAGGTATTGCAAAGAAGGGCAATAATAGAGACTAATTAGATGCAGCCACTAGAGCATAACAAAACAGTGGCATCAGAGAAGCAGACACGAACGGAGGACACAGAAGTGGAAGGGTCTATTTTCTCCTGACCAGTACCTCAATTTCTATTATTAATAGGGGTTTTACTAATGTGGGGTGTATGAAACTTCCTCCTGCTTTTTAAAAATTATTATTGTTGTAACCAGACTGTGAAGCCCGGTATATTTTATTTAGTGTGCCAGGATGACTTTCCTGAAGGATTGTACATTCCAAGTCTCAGAAATTCTGTATTAACGGGGACTGTTAATATAATATAAACCGGGACAGGGACCATCTTCTCAGTCTGTGTTTGTACAGTGCCTAGCACAATGGGATCCCAGACATTGACTGGAGCTCCTAGGTAATACTCCAATACAAATAAATGTATGATTGTAGATCCACAGTATTTAAGAGGATGGCACACTATCTAAAAAAGATACTATCTAAAAAAGTGTCCATGTTAAAACTTAAAGGGCCCAGTCCTGTAGCCCATCACACCTTAATAGTCCTAGTAAAATCAAAGTTTGAGTGTTCTTTGCCATTAGAACTTTGCCATTTCCTAATTGCTAGTGAAAACATTTATCATTTTAAAATCTTTTTAAAGCTATTAACTAAAGATTCATTTAATTGCAATTTTGGGAACCCCTTGTGCTGGGAGTTACTGAGCCACTGGATTCTAGGGAGACTTTCAACAGACTTAAATAGATTTCATAAGATTTGATTTTTAACCAATAAAAACTTATTTTAGCATCTAATGACTATCTGGAACCTATTTCAAGGAAAAGAACAAAAACAGACTGCAGCAGCTTCAAAAAGTTCTCAAACCTTCTTACACTGAAATGTTGCTTACCATTGCAGTTGTTCATGAGATCAGTTAACCACAAGGAAAGCACTGACTTCATCTTCATTTTAATGAGCACTTTTAGTTTAACTGCTTTTTGATGTTTTACCATATTTTTTCCTCATTAAAAAGATGAATTTGCTTAGTTGTCACAGGAGCCAGTATATAAAAAACACGTCACAAAAAGTTAATATACAAAAGTTAGGTATATTTAATGCTCTTTTTTTGAAAATCCCTGATAATAGCAATTCATGTAAACATTTTATGTTAACTGAGATCTTCATACCTGTTCTTTTATGCGACAATATATTACAATTTGCTGGGGTATAATTTATTGGTCTGAGCAGGTACTTCTATCTAGTTTATTTCAAATCACCTTGTTTATAAACAACACAGTTTTATATTAATACCCCTTTCCAGAATGCTGGATGAGACTCGCATTCCTGCTCCTAGAGAATGCTGCAGTGTATTTAGTAGCTGATATTATTTAAAAGTCTTGAAGTTCTGATGAAAGGTCTGATCTTAGAGGGGCAGAGGAGAAGCCTGTGGCTTCATCCTCCACTTCAAGAGTAGGTTGCTTATGGGCAATAGAATTTCTTGCCACTGGGTACTGTGGTCAATTCAGTTTCCCTAACCACCACTAAAAAGATATCCTCAACCTCCACATCCCATTCTCTTGTAGCTCACCCTACAAAGCTGCATTGACTACACAGAGCCCTGGACCCTCCTACAGAGCTATGATGATATAGCAGGCATCAATGTCTTCACAAAGCCATTTTACAAGCATCATTGTGTGGTTCCCCACCACCCCCAGATGATTCATCACGGCTGCTGCTGCTAGCTACATACCAAAGACAGGTGATGATTATGTTCCTTTTCTCTTTGAGCAACACTGGCACATTGTCCTGAACCAGGCAATGCCACTTGCATGTGCTCTGCAGGAACTGCATTACCTAAATTCCAGGGCAAAGTCCAGCAGACTATGACTAAATTCTGCTCCATAATCCTGGAGCCTGGTTCCTGACCACCCATTACCTGCTTGACTTTAAATTAGTATCCCTTTGGAGTCACTTTTCTTCTCATCTTAATCCATTACTTTCACATGTTACAGCATCCATTTCTATGCTTTCTCTTTTTACACTTCTCTCTAGGGAAAGGGAAAACAGCATCTCCCATACAGGCTTAGCTCCTTGCAGGATTAAGTCATGGAATACTGAAATGTTTGATATGGGCCCAATATTCAAGTGTATAATCCTGTGGTATGTAGATTCCTTGAAGTGAGCAGGACCACCTGCATAATTAATGATTACTTGTGTTAAGTAAGGGTCTCATCCTGCCAAGCCTGGCATCATACAGTCTTCATGATCAAAACAGAAATGTATGACCTTTTCTTCATCTCAGATTTAGATGAAGTTTAATGGACAATATAAAAGAAGTAATAGTAATCTTTAAAAGAAATCTCAGGGTTTTTTGTATATATTTAAGACTTTTTAGTACACACAAATGTCTCATATTCTTTCAGAAGTTCCAAAAGTAGCTGATAATCCATTTTAAAAAAATATTCCCATTTTCATCATGTATTGGATTGTAATTATAATCAATACCTACTGATACTATGTAAATTCATCAGTGACACAAAAGGTTTATAAGTATTTAATATGAAAACTACACTGAATGAAGGCAAAAGCTCCTTTATTTTCAGATTGGAATTGGATATTCTCCTGACCCATTTAAAGCCTAATGAAGTTTAAAGCAGCCAATATCCAATTAAATAATATCTATATATCTAGCTCTATTCCTACCTCTATAATTAATTACATTCCTGTTTGCATTACAGAGTATACTTGTAAGTCTTCACCCTTGGACTGCTAAACAGTCATGCCAAAGAATTTAAACAATTAAGAACGCCAAATTTGTTACATCTTGACATCTGATTAACTAGAAAATAGAAAATATGAGTTACAGTCCTACAATAGTAACTTTTTCCTTTGCATCTTGTCTAGCAAAAGCAGTATGAATCCTAATTTGTTCCCTGAAATCCATTTTTACTGTGTTTTAAATATCATGATCACTTGATGCAATTTATATAAATGGTGGCAGTGTTAAAGAATAAACTGATTTATTGTTTATTTACTGCAGAAATAATAGGCAAGTAGTGTAACGAACTTCTAAAGATCAATCATATTTTATTTGACAGCTCAACTATCAACTTTGTGGCTTTCCCTTGTAATTTACCACAGCCACAATATTATTTCTGTTCATAGCATGACACCTTTCCAAAAACATCTCTACACCACATAAACAGATGGTAAATGCATTATAGACAAATTACTGGACTGATATTCCTTGTGTGGGTGGAAATTTTCATAATTGGTTTTCATCAGTCTAATAGAAATTGCTTTAGGTTAGAACTTAATCATACACTATCATTTTATACAGAGAATAAGTTTATGACAGAACAATTAGATTTCATTTCTTAAGATCCTGAGCTCCAGACTAGTTAAAGGCTGAGATTGTTCATTTTGTAAACATGCTCACAGTTTAAATATAATCTGTAAAACAGAACATTTATCAGATATGGGAGGAGGAGACTTAATTAGCCTACATTTGTAATCTTATTGGTATGTCAATAAGATTCTTTTTTCTGGGTATTAAAAAATAGGGCCTAATCCAAACCCACTGTAGACATTAGGAGTCTTTCTACAGACTACAGTGGACTTTAGATCCGGCCTACATTGTAGAAATGCATTGTATAACAATGTTCTCATGAATGATTGCTCTGGTTCAGTTTAGTAAAATAACTGATTCCTTATAAAAGTGTTATTTCAAAAGTTGAAAGGAATGTTTGAAGTTTCAACAAGATCATTTTCCTCTCCATTACTTCTCATTTCTAACTGCAGTTTGCCCAGAACTAGAAGTGTAAGTAGGACCAATTCAAGCAAATATGGTGAACTCCCCTGGAAAGACATTCATCTGGGACCACAGGTTCAGCGTGCAAGCTTCCCTGCTACCAGATATAATAACTAGAGTGCCCACTCACACAGAGCTATTGTGATGAAAGTATATAAGCTGTCCAAAACTGATGGAATTGTGATTGTAGAGTATGAATACATAGTTAGGATAATACCACTAGCATTTATGGATCCCCATCATCTGAGGGCTTTTCTGTCAAGTACCTCTCCTTGCACAAGATGTCAATAATTTTAGTTTCAAAGTTACTTATATTCCACACAAATATGGTGTCGAAACACTAGAATATATTAAAAAATTATCACATTATTAAATCATGGAATGGAGATTCTAGAAGAAACCAGGTGGGTCAGGTAATATCTTTTATTAATATATTCTCTTGGTGAAAGAGATGAGCTTTCTAGCTTCATAGAGTTCTTCTTCAGACGTGAAAGCTTGTCTCTTTCACCTACAGAAGTTGGTCCAGTAAAAGATTTACTTCACCCACCTTGTCTCTCTCCTATCCTGGGACCAACATGGCTACAATAACACTGAAAACATTATAGAAGTAATCATTTACAAGAAAAGAATGAAGCCTGCTGCATTTGAAGTTTATTTGCATCTCTCATTTTGGGTCTTTTCAATGTATTTTGCCCTACGTTTGGGAATCAGCTGGTAGAGAGGCAAGCCTGAGGCCTGCCTCCAACAACAGGCTTAGGAGCATTGTTTCAAGCAGCTCTGAGAGCAAGTAGTGAAATATCACAAGAAGGTCTGTTCTTATGATGTTTTTGACCCAAATGTATGTGAGCATATGAGTGTGGTAAATAATGAAATACATCCTGTTTTGTCTAGATTTCTACTTCAGTTTTCCAAAGTCAAGAGCTCTGAAGAGTTCTGATTAATTATCTAAATGTTTGGGTGGTTATCCCCAAACAAACTCCAAAAATCTTCTCATCAAAGGTCTCAGTGTTCCATGTGCCAGTGCCTAGCTTGCTCCTGGGAGGTGCCAACAACTCTGCTTCCACAGACTTCAATCGGGAATCAAAGATGCTCAGCACCTTGCAGTATCAAACCCTAAATTATAGAACTATTTAAATTACTTATGTATCCCTCCATGAAGGTTGCAACTCTTCACATCTTAACTTCATTGCATGTGATCAGAGAAATAAGGAAAACATAAGAATCTATCAAACAAGTAGTGAGAAAAAAAATCTGTTACTTTGGAGCGAGTTAAAAGGCCCTCAATTCACTTTGTAGTTGCTAAAATAATTTCGTAGCAAGGGGAAAAATAACACTTTTTTCTGGTATTCACTCCCTCCTGAATAAAATGATGGTAATGAGATACATTCATTTTTTTTATATGGTATGTGAATCGCATATTTGGGGAAATAGTTATTTAAACTAAAACGAGGCATTCCATTGTGTGTATGAATTTGAGATAAAGTGAGAATTGATATTTATCTAATACCATGATCCTGCAATGAACTCTGCCTACATGGAGCCCCAAACACTTCAAAGGGCTTTGGTACGGGCCTTAGTATAGGCCTCATTGCAGGATCAGAGTGTAATTCAAGACACATTTCAAATCTGACACTGACTTTTGTTTATATTGGCAACCTGGAGAATGCATATTGCAGTTAAATTCTTGTGTTCATGAAGAAACATGTCTGGTAATGTTTATCCCATTTACACTCTAATTCTTTGAATCCACAAAGAAACATATGTTATTGTAACTTTAACAAAATTATTCTGCTTTTAAGGTTCAGTCATGAAAAAAAAAAAGACATTAATATGAAACCACAGTGGTTAAAAGTCAATATTTGCCAACACTTACCGCATAGTGTGATCTGAGATACCAATTTCTCTCTGACTAAGGAAATAACTGTCGTATCTTATATCACAATAAATGGAAGAACTACGTTTCATAATTCATCCACCAGTCAATCCTGTTCCCCAGCTCATATGTCTGAGAATCTCTTATATATTTAAGATCGAATTCAGAAAATTACTCAGGCACATTTATAACTTTTGGCATGAATAGTCCCATTCAACTTACATTAAACATGTACCTAATATTTTGTTGAATTGAGGCCTTTATATGTGTACAGAAATAAAAATGGCAAGAGGGTAGTAGATATAGAGAAGAGAAAAGAGAAGTAAAATGGATGGGAGCAACAGAATAAAATTTAGCTGTTTGAGTAAGCAATGGTAAATACGTTTATTTACTAATATTTGTTAAAAGAATATACCTTCTTTCTATTGTACTATCATTCTGGGGGGACAATATTTAGTAGTTGCTCTAAAAATATCAGCATTTGCCAACAATACATACTGAAAATATAGGCAGATGTTATTGGTCATAGGTGGTGATACTGTATGCATTGATAAAGAATAGGTGAAGTTGTTGCAACACCACTGACTCAGGTCACCATAGTTTTGACTCTACACACTATTCATAGAATCATAGAACTTAAGATCAGAAGGGACCATTATGATCATCTAGTCTGACCTCCTGCATGATGCAGGCCACAAGAGTTGACCCACCCACTCCTGAAATAACTCTCACCCTTGACTCAGCTGTTGAAGTCCCCAAATCATGATTTGACGACTTCAAGCAGCAGATAATCCTCTAGCAAGCGACCCCTGCCCCATGCTGCGGAGGAAGGCGAAAAACCTCCAGGGCCTCTGCCAATCTACCCTGGAGGAAAATTCCTTCCCGACCCCAAATATGGCGATCAGCTGAACCCCGAGCATGCGGCCAAGATTCTCCATCCAGACACT
>QXTE01000042.1:3873100-3931789 GCA_003942145.1 Platysternon megacephalum
CCTTTCAGTACGACCCGCTGCAGTCTCCCCTTTAACCAGTTCTTTATCCACCTCCGGAATTTCATTTCGATCCCCATCCTTTCCAATTTAACCAGTAATTCTTCATGCGGTACCGTATCGAACGCCTTACTGAAATCAAGATATATCAGATCCACCGCATTTCCCTTGTCTAAAAAATCTGTTACTTTCTCAAAGAAGGAGATCAGGTTGGTTTGGCACGATCTACCTTTCGTAAAACCATGTTGTAATTTGTCCCAATTGCCATTGACCTCAAGGTCCGTAACTACTCTCTCCTTCAATATTTTTTCCATGACTTTGCACACTACAGACGTTAAACTAACAGGCCTGTAGTTACCTGGGTCACTTTTTTTCCCCTTCTTGAATATAGGAACTACATTAGCTAATCTCCAGTCAAAAATTGATTTCTTGAGCATATTTTCTGAAGGAACCACATCCTTAGAACAGGGACTTTCTGGCTCTATCATTTTTATCATCTGTAAGAGGCAGAATCTATAATTAGCATGGGGCAGAAAAACTCTTTTCCCCTCCTTCAAAAGTTTTCTAGATTTTCAAGAACCCAGAATCTGAACAAAATTTCAGATTGGGTCAATAAAAACATTTTGACTGGATAACTGATTTTTTTGGCAATTTTTACTTCTTTATTTCCTAACCTTTTAATAAAATGAACGAAATTTTCAAAATGAAGTGTTGTTACAAAATGAAAAATAAAATTTTTGTTTTTAAAAAATGTTGAAACAGGACATTTGACAAATTAAAAATCAGAAAAAAAATTGAATTGGTAGATTAATCAACCCTTACCCATGAACAGTTTTGTTCAGTCAAGATTTTCTGATGAAAAATGTTTTGTCAGAAAATTCCTGAGCAGCTCTAAACTTAAATTATGACTCGTTCCATTGATTGGGAATGTCTAGGTTTGAGTAATGGATATTGGGGGAGTGGGGGGGTGGTAAACTGGATATAGAAATATTTGAAGAGATACCTGGTAATGCAGAATCTGCTTATTTCTACTTAGACTAGAAAATAAAAGGCTTAACTTTCAAGTAATACGTGCAGTAAAATAGAGTGGACATCATCTATAGTGAAGTAATTTTATTCCCACCACTAACAAATTCCAAGAAAAACTTCATTATAACACTGGAAAACAAGATATTTCAGTTGGCACATTCAAAATCTTCAAATTATTTTAATGCATTGTATTCTACTTTAGCTAAGTTCCTTATAAGCTGGACCAAGTACATTGCTACGTAGTCTGCATTCTGTCAAAAGCTAGTCTTTTATGAGGATTTGTATTTAGTCAAAATGTTTTAGAAGGGACTCTGACTTTAGGTCAAGTGAACCATTTTTGGTTATTCGGTATTCAAAAAAAATCCATTGCATTATAAATTAATTAATATGATGCAGTCTGTAAAAAAAAAAAAATGCATTATGCCCCTTTATACTGATTTGGAATTGGCTCAGCCAATAAGTCAGTTTCTCAATAGCCATTCAGAATGCAAATCCTTGTACTCTAGCTGAAGGCCATTATTAGCTGGAGCGCACAACATTAAATAAGCACAGTGATTATACAAAGCCTTCTGTTCTGATTGGTTAATGCTTTCAAAACTCTCCACCCAGAAATGAACAGTTGACCCAATCCATATATTATCATCACATTAAACCCCAGATGTTAAATAAAATCTAGGTGCGGATGGCAGCACTGCCTTGTCCAATACTTCCCATTATAAAACCCTACTTTCAGCTGCTTATAACTGCCAAATTTTAACCATTAACACTTTTACGTCTCCAGTGTCTGCCTCAAGTTTTATTTATTTTTATTATTTTATATTTAAAACAAAATGGTTCAGATGTTTCCAAGAGAAAGGTTAGGGAAAATTTGTTGCTCATATTAAAACATTCTGGTGACCTTTTTTCTGAGAAGCTCCAGCACCCCTGTTTTGGAACAGGGACTTGAAATTTGGAAGAGAGATTCGCTTTGGGTCAGAAATGTGGCTTTTCCTGTAAAAATCCATCCAAATATTTGTGAAAGTCACTGGTAAAGTGATCCATTGCCCTCTACTGCTGGTCCAGAGAGCTCTAGTAGGTTATCATCATTCTTCAGTTACTCTGTTGGCTCAAATGGCAGAAGCAGTGGATTTAAAGGGTCCAGCAGTGCTGATGATAACTTATGTGTGTCAAAATGATACCACATGATGGCATTTTATTTTTTCCCCATTTTTTTTAACCTAGGAAATTACAAACTGTTAGAAGAACATTATTAAGTTTGCAAATTCAAGCTCTCAAAAGTTGGGAAATTGCAGAATTATGATTAACCAGTTCAGCTTTTTACTCCTCTTCTACTTGTCACCAGTCTGCTCTGTATCAGCTACCTGCTTATTTCTTCAGCAAAAATATATATTCTCTGTTTCTTTCTCTCTCACACGTGCACAAAATCTACATTAAAAGAACATTGTAGTTTTTAAAAAGTATCTATCATTTAATTAGAGACTATATCAGAGTACACAAAGGGGACAAATTAAGTTTGCACAGTCTGTTCTGGGCACATGGAAGAGTAGTTCAGAGGTCAGTAGATAATTTAACAAAGGACTTCAAAATAACTATCAAATCACATGAAGAAAGCTTTATAATTTTGCTATACAATAAATACATTTTTCAATGGGAAAATATAGTCAGTGATTTTTTTTTCCAGATTTTCCCTTCTCAAGAAAAGTTCAAAACAAAACAAGATTTTCTGGTCCCTTCAAAACCTTAATGACCTGATCAGCATTAAAGCAGAAATACACTTCAAATGCATGGAATGTGTGACAGTCGGATGTGCTGATCTATGGATAGATGAGCATATGAGGTTGCTGTTAAGGTTTTGCATTAGTATGCAAATTGGATTAAGCTGGGATAGGTATTTCTTTTTGGTATATGGAAGTGAAAGCCTGATGGGGTGTGTTATCAAAAGCACTGTAGGCAATAAGGTGGAAAGGAATGCCTAGCCAAGATCCCCTTAACTTCTACTTTCCCATGATTTTAAGGTTTTAAGTGGATGGAGCATGGCATAATGTAATGTTCTTGCTACTAGATATAATTTGCTTATTTTATTACTACATAATAAAAGGAAGCATCCTCATATTAGGAAAGTAAGTGCTTTTTAGTCCTACAGTTTAAAACTGTTTTATGTTTATTAATACCTATTTACCTATTTTGCTGAAATAGCTTAGGACAGTAGTTCTCTGTGTTGAAGATTCAAATGCCATTTCATCTTCAAGTGAAAGCTGAGAAGGCTTCCACTACATTTCTGAATGGTTACAAGAAATCCTCCAACAGAAACAATATCTGCTATGCATTTGTCTTGTGAAAATCCAATCAATTAGTTAAATTGATCATAAGAGAATATCTGGGAGGGTTCCTCAACTTCAGTTCATTCTTAAATTTATTCTCCACTCCAACTCCAGATGCAATTGTTTCCAACTCACAAGTCAGTCCTTCTACTTCAGAGACTATGCCAGGCTTTAAAAGGTGCAAAAAACATGTGCATGCTCACACAGAGTGCAGTTGTATTTCCAAAAGCTCCATATGCCCCATTCCGTCTTTTTAAATTACCAATTTGTATGTTAGGCAGTAGCGGCGCCAGCTTTGCCAGCGCCCTAGGCGGCGGCAGGTCCCGCCCCCGAAATCCCGCCCCCAACAGCAGCGGCGGAAGGTCCCGCCCCCAAATTTCTACGGGCAGCGGGGGCGCAGGCGCCCCCAAAATAGCAGCGCCCTAGGCGACCGCCTAGGTCGCCTAATGGGAGCGCCGGCCCTGATGTTAGGGAAACCTCCTTTACCATTTTGGTCAAAGATGTCTGTCAGGAAGAGTGGCTGTCTCCTGTCCCTTTGGCTCTACATTTACCTTCACAATGAGTATTTCTAAAGTAACATTTGCATTCTTAGACCAAGGACCAGATCCTTAGCCTTGCTCTGCTACCTGTTTCACTCAAGAGGTGAAAATGGCATGGAAAATGCGCCATCAGTTCCCTGCTCCATATACTCCAATGTCACAGAGTCCTCAATGGGCAAAGAAATAGTGGTGCTGACTCATATCTCCTTCACTACATCCCTGGCTCAGGAGGCAGCCTGGGGAATGGAGCTGTGTGTCAGGGCATACCGAGGAAGTGGCAGAGAACAAAGGTGCTTCACCAAACTCCAGCTGGTGCATGGCCCCTTAAGCTAGCACTATAGCTAGCAGACAAAATCCCTAGGGCCTTACATTGTGGGTTTCTAACTCCTCTATACTAGTTCTTTCACTAAATGTAAAGCAAACATTTAATTAGTAAATGACATTTACGAAATACATTTGCTGTGTGATGGTCCATGTTACTAACCAACAAACTAAAAGGAAGTTTGCTGCTACAATATTGCAATACAATATTGTAGCAGTCTACCCTTATAATTTCCTCAAATGCCTTTTAAGTGTGCATACAAAGCATTCTGCTAGCTCAGCTGATGTTGGATGGTCCAGCATATCCTATTTAATTTATTTTGAGGAAAATCTAATACTCACATGAAACACACTGAGGACTATTATCCAAAATGATCTCTTCAGGCAAACCACATGTGGCAAATATATTCCATAAGGCCTCAATAGTCTTAGCAGCAGTACAGTTATATGTACAGTGGGTTAAAAATGATAAAATGCTATTTTTCAACAGAAAGGGTTCAGGGGAAGGATGGATATACAAGAGAGTGGGAGACCCTGCTTTGAAATCATGAGCCGCGCTGATATTGGCTATTATGGAGACTTTCAAAAAAAAAAATTTTCATTCTCAGTAGGAACAATTGTCTTTTGAAATCTCAATTTGTCACAAAACAGAATTTTCTTCTGGCAGCCCCAGTTGGATGTATATCTTCTATCCACCTGGAATAAGCATCGTCTGCAACTGAGTATTTTTCCAAAAAAAGATTAAGATTAAGATCTTAAAAGAATAAAAAAGACTTAGAAAGATACCATGGAGCATTTTGTAGCATGTTTCACTGACTACTATAGTGTACACATTTCTCTTTCAATATTTTCATTGTAGACTACTTAGCCAAAAGTAGATTCTAGCTGAACTTTATAATTGTCATTATTCCTTGGCAAAGTTATTGTACTCCAACAAGCATTCCAGCTTGCAAACTTTTGGGTATTGCTACTCATACCTCATAGTAAAGAATAATTGTTTACTGACAAAATCTTTTTTTTCTGGAAAAATAATGGTGCCATTTCTTACCTGCTATATGAATTTGGCCAACCAGAATGAGTAGATGCATTTTCCCCATCAAAAGAGATCTCTCAAGTTCTATGGCTCTTTATTTTGCAGGAGTAGGAAACTTAATGGGTTGGATCCTCTGATGGTGTAAATTGGTATAGTTCCTTTGAGGTCACTGAAGCTATGTTGATTTACACCAGATGAAGATCTGGTCTGTTGCTCCAGAATGAATACCTCTTTCTCATTCTGAGACTAATTTCTCTCAGCTTTTATTAATGTTCTTGATGTGTATGGTAAGGAATTATCATTCCAATCTTTGCATATACCACAATGTTCCTGATATAATATTTCTAACACACACAAAAATCCTACAACAAACATTTAAAATTAGATGTTTCAGGCCTTTATGCATAATAGACAAAAAGAGCAAGACTGTTTTTACTCTGACAGGTCACCTTTAAACATCTTTAAAGGGTTAGATGATATAGCAGTACATGGCACATACGCAGTAATACATGGTTGAAATGAACATATTTGTTATTTTTAATGTATTCTGCTTTAGTTTAACTAAATGCTGCATGAAACTGGGAGACCTTAGTTTTAGTTACCAAGTGATTAAAAACACAAATCTCAGAGATCTAACTAAAATATATTTACCATTAAAATGAACCTCTACATCTTTATACTATTTAAGTTGCTAAATTCTCCATTTATTATTTCCAATATACAGAGTTCCCTGATGTATTGTGTTACTTGAACACTTACTCATAACAAAAAAAACCATGAGACAAATTAAATATTGATGTTCACTGTAGTATAGTCACAATATTTCACAGGCTTTCAGCAAATAAGCAATGTGACTAGTTGCTTGTACATTCATTGCTGATGAAAAGTTATTTTTCTTCTCACTCTAGAGGAAATCAGACAGGTCGTTTTAACTCTGTTTAGCTGATACAAAACCATTTTCCTTTTCAGAAGTAAATAGTCATGGAATGCAATAGAACAGTTGACAAATTTTGTTGTTGTTGTTTTAAAGACAAAGCCATTTTTTGTTCAATACTGAACCATGTTATAAGTAGGGCTGTCAATGAATTGCAGTTAACTCAAGTGATTAACCCAAAACAAACTGACTAGATTAAAAAAAAATAATTGTGATTAATCGTAGCTTTAATCGCCCTGTTAAACAACAATAATAGAATACCAATTTATATGTATTATAAATAGGTTGGATGTTTTTCTAGATTTTCAAATATATTGATTTCAATTACAACACAGAATACAAAGTGTACAGTGCTCACTTTATATTTTTGAATACAAATCTGCACTGTGAAAAAGATAAAAGAAACGGTATTTTTCAATTCATCTCATAAAAGTACTGTAGTGCAATCTCTTTAACGCAGGGGTAGGCAACCTATGGCACACGTGCCGAAGGTGGCACACGAGCTGATTTTCAGTGGCACTCACACTGCCTGGGTCGTGGCCACCGGTCTGGAGGGTTCTTCATTTTAATTTAATTTTAAATGAAGCTTCTTAAACATTTTAAAAACCTTATTTACTTTACATACAACAATAGTTTAGTTATATATTATAGACGTATAGAAAGAGACCTTCTAAAAAGGTTAACATGTATTACTGGCACACGAAACCTTAAATTAGAGTGAATAAATGAAGACTCGGCACACCACTTCTGAAAGATTGCCGACTCCTGCTTTAACATGAAAGTGCAACTTATAAATGTAGATTTTTTTTTACATAACTGCACTCAAAACCAAAACAATGTAAAATTTTGAGGTTAGAGTCAAGTCCACTAAGCCCTACTTCTTGTTCAGCCAATCACTAAGACAAACAAGTTTCTTTACATTTACGGGAGATAATGCTGCCTGCTTCTTATTTACAATGTCACCTGAAAGTGAGAACAGGCATTTGCATGGCACTGTTGTAGGTGGCGTTGCAAGGTATTGACGTGCCAGATATGCTAAACATTTGTATTCCCCTTCATGCTGCGACTTGTACCTTTTAAAAATCTTTTTTACAGTGCAAATATTTGTAATCAAAAATAATAATAATTAGGGATGTCAATTAACCACAGTTAACACATGCTATTAACTCAAAACAAATTAATGCTTTTTTAAAAAATGAGTATTAATTGCACACCAGAGCTCCATGCTCGGGGGGGGGGGGGGGACTGAGGTCAGGGTGCCCCTGCCCTTGTACCCAGTTGCCATTGCTCTGGGGTTTGGGAACACGGGGAGCCTGTCTGCTGCTGCTGGCGGCTCAGGAGCAAATGCTGCGAAAAGCAGCTGCTGCTGGCTGAAAATGCATTCAGGGTCCTGAGTGCTCTGCTTAAAGAGACAGCACTCCCCCAACACGCATGCACTCACCACACTTCTAGCCCAACACCAAAAATTTGAATGGTATTCTATTATTAACAGTGGGATTAAAACTGGTATTAATCATTACTTTTTTAATTTCGATTAATTTTTTAAAATTGTTTAACATCCCTAGTTATAAATATGCTTTGTGAACTTGTTTTATAAAATATTATATGCTTATTGAACTGCTTTGTGAATAGCAAAAACTGGGGTTTTCCATCTGTTTTTAAATGATTTTTCCTAAGACTCCCCTTTCTTTACTACAAAGCCAAAATAACAAAGAAGCTTGTTATTATTGTATTACAATAGTGCCTAGAAACCTCAGTAAAGATGCCCATTTATGGTAGGTGCTGTCCACACACAGAGACACACACACACACACACAGAAAAAAATCTGTTCTTTACTTACATTAGCATCCACTACTCTAGAGATGCTTTCCAAACTCTGAAGAAGGATAGTCCCTGACCAGGGGAATTTATGTAAGGGCAGAAAAGTAGTTAGGGATCATAGAAACTAATGGAAATAATAGGCAGATCGTATAATATCAATGTTGTTCATTGTAAGCAGTATGGATCTTTAAATGGTTTTAAATATGGACATGGTATAGACTTTGCAGATGAGCTCAGACAGTTCATCCCACATATGAGAGGGTTCATAGAAGAAGGCCTGGAAGTGACTGCATGACAAATGGATGGACAAGGCTGGGGAAGACATTTAGTATTCTGATTTTCCTAAACCACATATTTTGAAACAAGCTTGAAAGGTTTACATTATGAGAACAGTCAAGTACAACACAAACAGAAGAGAAGAGATACATCTCCATTAACATCATTATGAATGGAATGAATCACAGTCAGAATGAGTGGGTTTCAAATAGTGGGGTATTTTTTTGAAAAATTTGAGGGAACTTTAGGTAGGTAAACTGTTCACTGAATTTATGAACAAAGACAAAGGGCCTGATCTTCTGAGGTACTAAATACCAACAACTCCATTGGAAGGCAATGGGAACCACAGAGTCTTAACACCTCTGAAAAACAAAAATCAGACCCAAAGTCTGGAGTGACCAGAGGATACCAAATATACTGCAAAATGCTGCCATTTTGGATAACCAATTTCTATGCTGTTGCATCCCTTGCAAGTGATGTTTAAAAACTTAGAAGAAATTTTACTTACTTTGATCATCTCAGAACTGTGAAATTTCAAAAGATGTCTCATATACACATGGAAATTAATTGTGTGTGAATTGATGCTGAAAGGTATGTCACAGGTCAGGGAAACGGCACCTATATTTCCTCTCAGTGGTCCAGCACGAGCACCCACTCTTAGACTTCTGGGTCCCCTGGCTCCCGCATCTCTCTTCCTTCTGGTTCCCCATATCTCTCTTCCTTCTGACCAGGGTATCTCCAAGCTGAACCTGCCCTTGCCTTCACTCCAGCTTGTGAATGAGGTAGTGAGTCTTGCTATCAGATACACTTTGGCTTGCAAAGGCCACAGGTTTCCGTTTGCCCTCAGCTTCCTGGTACAGGACTGCTCCCAGACCCTCCAAGCTGGCACCCATATGGAAGATAAAATGCTTGCTTGGGTCAGCAAATGCTAGGACTAGAGCATGAATTAGGCAATTAATGATTTATCAAAAAGTCTTTTCACATCTCTCATTCCATTGCGGTCCAAAGAGTTCTAAGGGGACTTAGTCTCTCTTCTCAGGAATTTCCAGGACCTCCCCTTACCTTTGGTCTTAGATTTGCTCTTGATGGGCTGGTATCCCCTGAGATCATTCAGAGGCTTTACAATGGTAGCATAATTATTCAAACCCTGACAGTAACCATTAAATCCAAGAAAGGTCTTGCACTCTCTGTAATTACTTGGGAGTGGCCATATACGGAGTGCTCATCTGTCAGATCAGCACTCACATTCTTTTGAGATACAACGTGATCCACATACTTCACCAACATTCTGCAGAGCTGGATTGAAGAGACAACATGTAAAGCAGTGCCTGACACTGGATATCAAGTGACTATTATGTTTCAGTCCTTCTACCAACAGATTACACTGACCCTCAACTGAACATCACTCGCTAAGCAGAGGATAGAGATAACAAATCAGACAGTCCTCAGCTTGCAAAGGCCACAAGTTTCTATTTGCCCTCAGCTTTCTGATATAAGACTGCTCCCAAACCCTCCAAGCTGACACCCATATGGAGGTACATATGTAGTATGTGCTCTAACTACAAAAGTGTTTGTACCTTGTGGTGTGGACTCTGCCTAAAGAGACTAAGGCCGTGGCTACACTCGAAATTTCAAAGCGCTGCCGCGGGAGTGCTCCCGCAGCAACACTTTGAAGTGCAAGTGTGGTCACGAGACAGCTCTTCCAGCGCTGCAGGTACTCCACCTCCACGAGGGGATTACAGCTTTACACTGGCGGTTTACAGCGCTGTAACTTGCTGCGCTCAGGGGGGTGTTTTTTCACACCCCTGAGCAAGAAAGTTGCAGCGCTGTAAAGCACCAGTGTAGCCATAGCCCTAGACACTATTTGACCCTTCCCCTTCTCCACTGTTTGAGGACAGAGCTGAATGGACTCAATTGACAGTCTCTGTTTTGTTAAGTGATCACTAGAGTTGAAATCACCGATAACCAGGTCTAGCTGCTGAGCCTTAGACTTGGTGTGGGACAGAGTTACAGTGAAGAAGAAGAAAAAGCACATTGCCCACCCTTCCCCACTATCTGCTGAAATCACTGAGAGCAGGGTTAAATGGTGGAACCTCGGAATGTGACATCAGAGAGTATGGCGATGCCAGCGGCACCAGAGCAAATAGCAGCAGAGTGAACGGTGTCAGCAGCAGCCAGCGGCACAAGCGTGAACAGTGGCAACTGTGAGTCAGTTGCAGAAGTGGCAGCAGCAGCCGAGGCTTTGCTTGACTCCTCCCCTCCCTGCCCCTGGAGTGGAACGAGAACTCAGTTGAATGCATTTCTGAATGCTGGGCCTTTGCTGACCAAGAAGTGGGGTGCAGTGGAGGGAAGAGTGCAATGGCAAGCAGTAGCGGTGCCAGCTCTTCCAGTGCCCTAGGCGGCGGAAGGTCCCGCCCCTGAAATGCCGCCCACAACAGCGGCGGCGGAAGGTCCCGCCCCCAAATTTCAACGGGCGGCCGGGGCGCAGGCGCCCCCAAAATAGCAGTGCCCTAGGCAACTGCCTAGGTCGCCTAATGGGTGCGCCGGCCCTGATGGCAAGTTAAAGGAACATTTGCTGGCCTTTCATACCACAAGATGAGAAACTGAGACAAAGGCCACTGCCCAACTGGGATAGGCGTTTGCTCATGGTTACATGCTTTTGATTTGTGGTTGTGGTGTTTTTACAAGTTACTGGTGGGTTCCTTTTTATTTAAAAATTTTATTTTGTTATACAAAGACTCATTGCTTGTGAGTGGGGAAGTATTGCCTCTTAGAGGTGCCGGAGGAGCGGAGGGTAAAATGTTCCCAGATTACTGGGTAGGTGCTCAAGATGGTTCTTCTTTGTATTTTTAAGAGGAACCCCTAGCCTAGATATTGAATGTGGCCCTTGATACTGCCAACTCCACCTCACAGAAGGTTTACAATTAATGTCTGTCAGATGGAAAAAGAAACTATTCCAGCTTCAAATTAAACATAAATTGTGCATGCAGTTCCCTTTTTGTACCCATACAAACAGTTATACATTCACACCTGCCTTTGGGGTAATTACTGCAGTCCTCAGCCCAAGTGAAGTCTGCACTATTTGGCTCATTTAATACAATTAGACAGCTACATATTGGGAGTTTTAACTCATTTGGGGATAGTAGCTTATAGAAATATCACCACGATTCAGATAATGTAAATCATAGAACCAGAGGGTCCAGAACTAACATTGGGCACTTGAGGAAACTTTTTTTTTTTAAACCTCCAAGACAAGACAGGAGTTGCAGATTATCCAAAGTCCTTTAAATAAATATTTGAATGCAAGGAAATACTCTCCTCAAACTTTCAACTTTTAGAGCATTATTTGTTGCCGTGTCTCACTCTTTCACCTAATCCTTTCCAAAATGTCATTTGTCTGAAGTGACAATTAGTTTAAACAACAAGTAGACAAGGAATACAGGTATGTTTCAAAGCCCACTGAAGTCAAAAGGAGTTTTTCCATTGACTTTAATGGCCTTTGGATCAGGGCATTCTACAGTAGATTTTTTTATTCTTCTTACTGTAAAAAAGTGTATGGAAAATTGTTGTTTTTAACAGAAGCCCCTTTGTTCCCACTGAAGATTAAGTTTCCAGGTGATCTCTTCATGGAGGTATATATGTAGTATGTACTCTGTGGTATATAAGCAGGCAGTTTTCTGGAAAATATTTAAATATTCATTGGACTAGAGAGAGAAAAAATGAATCTATAACCCAGGGGTTAGGGCATTCACCTGGGAGAACCAGGTCCCATTCCTTGCTCCAATGAATACTTAATTATTAATATGAAGTGGAATAGCTTCAACGGGAGAGAGACAGACCTAGAATACCCATTATTCAGTGATTAGGGCATATGGTGGGAAGTGAAAGACCTTGGGTCAAGTCCCTGCTCTCAATCAGGCAGATCTGATCTCCCATATCCCAGAAGAGTGCTCTAACCACAGGTCTGTTGATGGTGTGGGGTGCATGAGGCAACGCAATCATGGATTAGGCATGCTCTGAGAACACCTAGGAGATTGGGCTCCGCCAATTAAATAGACAGGGGAACACCTAGTCTGAGGATCCTGCTGGGACTAAGGCACCAAGCAGATTGTGGCATCAGGATTTATGCAGCATTATGCATGCCCACCAGCAGAACCTTAGGTGCCTAATAGAGGGTCTAGATTGTGTACTTAGGTACCTAAAATGGCAGTTAGGTGGCTAAATCCCTTTGTGAGTCTAGCCTTCAATGTACCAAAATCCAGTGTATGTTATTAGTAATTTATATATTAATAGGGCCATATTTCTCAGTACAATATTTTACCCAGTAATACTTTTTGTAAGTCTATGCTCAGAAATATTGTTTTTGCAATATTTAGTGTACTAAAGTGCATTACAGATTAATGTGTTTACAAAGCATTTCAACAAGGTTTTTATTCAAAAGTGGTCTACAAGGTTTAGAGGAAAAAATCTCATTGCCAATATTCTTTCAAGAAAAGATTTACACAGGTTGTTCATTACAAATCCTCTGCATTTCAAGAGCAAATTATTAATAGAGCTTTTTTAAACTAACAAAAATAATTATGCAAATATTTTGCTCATGCCAGTTCAAAAATCTTATAATTATTTGAAACTCACTATTGCTCTAGGGTTAAAAATAGCAATAAAAGGTAGACAGATTGTACACACACACACAGTGTCTACTGAGACAGACAGGATGTGTGGTAATTAAAGTTAGGAATATGGAAGAGCCTCTAAAAATAATTTTCAGGCAAAAGCTGGGCAGGATTGAGCAACTATATGATCAGGGGGTTGGGTGAAGAAAGAAGAAGGGTAGAACAGCTACTAAGAAAGACAGAAGAAAGTTGAGATCCAGGAAGGAATTACAGTATTGCATCTCAACGTACACATGCAATATTTTATAAAGATCTTGGATTCAATTCACCCATTATACAAACATTGACAGATAATTCTGAAGTCAATGCAGTGCACACACTAGCTGCTGGAGAGTATTATGGTTTAATTATACTGGTTTAACAATAGGACTTGTGTAGTTAAAGAGCAGTGCAGCAGCATTTCCAAATCAAAATATGTTGAGTTTTGGCTGATTTTTGATTTTTCTATTCAAATTTCTACTGGGGGGGAAAAAAACAACAACTATTTTTTCTGCAAAAATAGAATAAAAATCTCTATTTTTATACTAGATCTACCTACCAGCATACACATTTTACCTGGTTTTGATTTGCATGGAGATATTAGTGTGTATATTGCCTTGAAAGTCTTTCAAAGCTTTTAGATGTAGAAATTTAAGAGACTTGTTAGGTAATGTCCTCCTACCACACTGTCAATGCAGGATTTTCCATATAGCAAAGAGCTGGCTGAAAGCTGAATCAGTCACAATTATAAAGTATGTCAGAGAAAGAGTGGTAGACACTTAACAGGAGTGGTGAAAGTGGTAGTAATGTTGAATCAGAACATACATAAACCTCAACATCATTTTTTAAAGTAACTTCTATGTACCATGTCACAATTATCATGTTGCTCCCTGCTTGAGATCTCTGAATGCACTTCCTAACAGGGGGAGTCAAAAGTTTTGATGTAATCAACACATTCCAACAGAAGGTTTTGATACAGTCAAGTCAGCATTTTATGATGGAAAACTCTGCAGAAAGTTTTTGACCCACTATTGGGATTATTGGGTGTTATTCTGAGTACTTAAAATATAGGATGGGCTCAGGAATAATTTTTAATGGTTTCACCATTTGACCTCTATGTAGGTTACTTTGTGATGAAGTTTTGACATGAAAAAAAACTTCAGTATAGCTTTTACAAATTTATGAGTCAATGGTTCAATTCATCTGGCTTGTCAGGTACTACAATTAGTAATTAAATCAAGTTATAATGAACAATTTAAGGAAAGCAGGTTTATAGGAAAGTTAAGGAGAAAAGCCACTTCCTGCGAGTTAAGCCATTTAGTTAAGTGTCTGTTAAAGGGAGAGGTTGTTACTTGCCTTGGTTTTAAATAGGATTTCCTCCTCTGCTTGCTTCCTCCGCTTAAGATTCACCTGTTCACAGAAATCACATCAAAATTTTGTTCATCTAGTCTAATTCTCCTCCTCACTAAAACAATGCCTCCATCTCCCTGGCAATGTCACACAGATATAGAATGATTTATAAAATCCACACTTAGAGTAGCTTTAAAATGACACTGGTTTAACCAGGGATCTCATAGTTCAAAACAGACTGAATGGTTTAGTGTCTCCTAAACTTCAGTAACTCCTCACTTAAAGTCGTCCCGGTTAACGTCGTTTCATTGTTACGTTGCTGATCAATTAGGGAACATGCTTGTTTAAAGTTGTATAATGCTCCCTTCTAAGGTAATTTGGCAGCCGCCTGCTTTGTCCACTGCTTGCAGGAAGAGCAGCCCGTTGGAGCTAGCTGGTGAGGGCTTGTAATCCGGGTGGACTGGCAGCCCCCTATCAATCAGCTCCCCGCTCCCCTAAGTTCCCTGTGCTGCAGCTGCCCAGCAGGCTAGCAATTGCCCGCATTGAGCTGTCCCTCCCCCACTGCCATGTGCTGCTACTGCCCTCTGCCTTGGAGCTGCTCCCAGAGACTCCTGCTTGCTGTATGGGGGGAGGGGAAAGTGGGGTGGCTAATGTCAGGGTGTCCCCCTCCCCCCTGCTCCTGCACCCCACTTACTCCATTTCCATAGAGCAGGGGGTACACACGACAGGGTTCAGGATGGAGGGAGCTTCCAGGCAGCAGCTGTGGTCTCAGCAAGCTGATCTAATTNATATATAGTCTTTTGTCTGGTGAAAAAAATTTCCCTGGAACCTAACCCCCTCATTTACATTAAATCTTATGGGGAAATTGGATTCGCTTAACATCGTTTTACTTAAAGTCGCATTTTTCAGGAACAGAACTACAACGTTAAGTGAGGAGTTACTGTACTTTGGGGAACAGTTGGTGACACACAGAA
The DNA here is from genome assembly GCA_003942145.1 of Platysternon megacephalum. Classification (NCBI taxonomy): domain Eukaryota; kingdom Metazoa; phylum Chordata; order Testudines; family Platysternidae; genus Platysternon; species Platysternon megacephalum. Next base: position 3,888,349 of record QXTE01000042.1, read on the forward strand.
ACAGACAAATGAGCAATGGAGCAACTGAGAGTCCTCCAATTACTCTACAGAAGGATTTTTACACTGTCTCAAAGTTTGTAGCTCACACAATTAGTCTTAGTTTGGAACTAGGTTGATATTTACAAGTATCTTTATTGATGATCAGTTGTAGCTTGCAGCTCCTTCACATGCAGGGGGGAAAGTTTGGTCTTCTCTCTCTCATTTGTGTACTTCAGGCTTGGCTTAGCTAGTGGACAGAATCTTTTTCCTCTTCTCTGGATGGCCAGTCTAGTGAGGAAAGGATACAACTTGAGGTGTGGTGATGCGAGAGAGACCCAATCTTCTTTCCTCATGGATAGCTTCTTTTGTAGGGCTCAGTGACTCCTCCACGTTATCCCAGGGACTCTCTTGTCCAGTTAGGGATTCCAACATGTTGGCTATAGTTCAACATGGACCAATGACGTCTTGAAGTCACAGTGAAGATTTCAGTTTAGTGGATAGATGTCTTGCCCCAATTTGTTGGTAACCACAAACATACTTCTCTCAAAAACAGGATTCAAGAAGGTCTTATGTGATAAGGAACTAGTAGACACACTTCTGATTAGGCCCAAGGCATAAAGGTCTTAGTTGTTTAATTATATTTAATGATTATCCAGCATTCACACATCCATCAATTCACACACAGCCTCATGACAACAAGTTAAGTTATGACACTGGGGAAATAACCCTAAGAGGTGGAAGCAGAGTTAAGGGCAAGTGAGTGACATTACCCTAATAGCTTTTTGCTTACAAGCAAAAAAAAAAAAAAAAAAAAATCAGACATCTTTTAGCAATGCTAACTTTCATTAAACATGTGCCCAACTAAAGTTACTCAGGCCTAAATCCAAATATGGCTTATGTTCCCTACACTAAATTGTGATATTTTAGAGAACATGTGAATCAACAGGAACCATGTGTAACAGTTCGGGGCAACTGCACCTGTTCTCCTCCTCTGTAGAGAAGCAAGGGCACCCACTCTAGGCTTCCAACTCCCCAGCTATTGCCTCACTTGTCTCTCTCCCCCTTCTGCCCAGGGTATTTCCAGGCTGCAGAGTTTTCCCTGACTATACTGTGATTTTCGAGCAAAACACAGGCTATCTCCTGCTTTGCTTCTCTCCTGAGAAACAGTACACAGTGTGATTGCCACTATTCTCAGTTACCACACAGCTGTTTCTAAGCAAGCAAATTTATTCTTAAGGTAGAAACATTAAAAAGAACAGAAAAAACATACAAACATGCTTATAAGTTTACTAGAGATCACCCCCGCATTTCAACAAGACCTCTGATTGGTGATAAGTCCTTCAAGCCCTACATAGGGATGTTCCCTGTGGTCATAAGCTCCTTACAGCTTCAGCTCAGAACAAGCACTCAGTCTTATGACACCTCAGTAGGACAACATTCTTCCAGCCTTTTCTTAATATTTGGGACCACCTTGGACCAGAAATCCAGTCTGCTGGCTGGATCAGAAAGGAGGCCATGAGTCAGTTTAAAACTATGATATTTATCTAAAGACTCTTTGTCAGTTGGTCCCTGGACAATCCAACAGGAATGAGCATATGCAAACCTCTCCAAGTGGTGGTGTTTCTCTGGAGATGTTACAAACTCAGGGAATTTACCTAAGGCCACCCTGCTGTTTTCTCATTTATCCTTCCATGGAAATACATACAATCCCTCAATAAACACAGGCAATTGCATTTTCATTATGATAGACTCTCAAGCCTTATTAAATGGAGTTTAATATCTTTACTCAGTTCAACAAGATTTGTCCAGGATATCTGTGACATCTTGCTGAAGACAAAGAAATGGGACACAAAGATAACTTTCCTTTCCTGACAGGTTCTGCAGGAATACAAGTGATCACTTCAGAATGTGCTTACTGCAACTGAATACAGTACATCTTTATCTTGCCAGCAGGAAGAAAAGGTGATAAGGCTCCTTTAAGGATCACTAACTGCATTTGGTTTGTGAGGGAAAGAAAAGGTGGACATACCTGAGCAGAGCCAAGAGGTGTTGGGTGGTAGGGACTGGAAGTGGCCAGACCAGCTGGCCCACCAGGAAGGGTATTTATACCCCATGCATTCCAGAAGGAATTCCCTTGTCAGTCACTGGTCAGCTGCACCCCTCCTCCCCTGTATGTGATCAGAGTTGTGGGCTTTTGCTAATTACCTTTTTTCCTTTTAGAGCTGAAAGAATTTCCCCCCCCCCCCCATTGCAGGGTTAGCTGAGATGAGGAAAAGTGGGGTGAGTTTTTCTGCCTTCCCCACAGCCAGTCAGGGACCCAGTGGGGTAGGTAAAGAGATTAGGTCAACATGTCACAAATCAGTTGGTATCAGATGTGGCAGGTGTCCAGTGCAGGTACTCGTTCCATGATAAACAGGAGTTGGAAGTGGATATAGGGGAAGGCATCCCTTAAAGAATCAGGGAAAAAGGAGACTTAGATGATCTGCGTGATAGGATTTATTAACAACTATTCCCAGATATGTTAAGTGAATAAAGTTGCACCCTAATTAAACAATGTCCATTGCATCTTGTCTTTCTTCTTGCATGGCCCATACAGTGACTTTACATATAACAGATCTGTTAATGACAGCAAGATTGGCTATGCAAAATGGTATGATGGTATACTTTGGCTATGTAATCTCCCACCAACCATTTCATTTCAAGTAACAATTTACTAATTTACATTCAGTGGCAGCAGGGCAGTGGAAAAGCTTTGATACTCACTACCAAAAGGAAGGAGAAGAGGGAAATTAAATTAAGCCATTCTCAGCTTTCAAAAAAGAAATACATGCATAAATAAAATATCCAGGTTCAAATGAGGGGTCAGGTTTCAGGACACTCCCTCCCTTATAAAAGTACAATACTCTAATGCCTGAAACATTACAGCTGTTGACAGTGTTACTACACACATGGGTATTAGCATAGATTATTATATTTTATACGAATTTTATCGATGAGATCAAATCATTCATCCCTACTCCAAGGCAGTATAACAAAACCCTAAAGTTCTATTTCCTACATCCTTTTCCAACAATTCACCATATGTGTGCTTTTTCACATTCCAATTACAGAAAGAGCATTCAATCAACACAAACAAAATGGAATGGCATAGCCTCCTCTCACACACAGCTCGTTAGTGTTAGAATACCAAGATTAGCTTGAACAAAAATGCATCATGTATTATTTATTTTTCCATTTTAATTGCCAGCTACCCTGAAACATTGCTAATAAATACAGCTAGATATAAACAGAAGTAATTAAAAACATGGATGCTTTGTGCTGCTAGCAATGTGACATGCAACATGGGCAGATACAGAAACATTTTTGATTCAGGACTGATCAAAGGGTAATGGTAAAATGTAAAGCAGACCAAACTGGTTGGCTGAAAATTCAAGTCAGATTCATTCAGGTCTGATGAACCATACAAGAATAATTGTCACACAGTATATGGTGCTTGTCATCTTCAAACCAGTTTGCAAGCTTTAGCTAATGAACTCTTAGTAATTTATTCACATTTAACAGATGGAAGATAAATAAGAAGGCAAACAATGTAAGTGATTTATACAAGGCACAGAGGTTGTCAATGATAAAGCCAAGACAAACTCAGTTCTGTGCACAACACAAGCCATTCTAAATTTGTGAGTTCAATTTAGTGAATTCTTGCACTAGAACCATTATAGCCCCACACCATACCTCTCAAATACACTTCTTTGAGGGCTATCATTCACTTTAATCCCAAAGCTACCCATATGTTCCAACAAATTGAATGTCCCCTTACATTTATTGTTGAACAATATTTACATCAGAAAAAAGAATTATGAAACAGATTACAGAAAGTGTTGTTTACACTAAAAGGAATGGATCCCATTCCTATTTTAAAAGTTTCTACATAAAGACTCTCAATATCTCCCACTTTGGACATTTGTCACATATTGCATCACAGATTTGGGCTCTAGCAGATTGAATGGTGTTCCTTATGCCATAACTGCAAATAGCAAGGAGGAAAGAGGTCAGGTTTATTAAAATGTGTTAACATAGGTACAAGCCAAATTTCTGCAGATTTCCCCACCTCTAGTAAAATGGAAGGTTTATGTGTGTTTCAGGTAAGTCAATATCACATCCACAGTTAAATATCTATCAGTAGAAAATGTGGATGTCCACAGGACAAAACATCCAGACCTCCATAAAACTGTAAAATCATTTTTAAATTACACCTCTGTTAGAATTAGTTTCACAACACAAAACATTAGAAAGCTTTTTTTTTATTTCATGGAGATATTGTATTAACATTTTGAAAAGGAATATCATGGCCAGATTAAATTATCTGTAGGTTCTACCCGTCGTTGTACTCATTATTTCATTTTTTATTTTTTTTTGGTGGTGGTGGGACATACCATGAAATTTAACTGGATGCATATATAACAAACTTAATTGAAATGTAATAACTTTAAAAGAAAGAAGCGGAAGTTTGATCTTACTTCTGCTGTTGTGTGACTCAATTTATTATCATGACAAAACTTTCCTGAATGAACACAAAACTGAACAATCCAAAGACTACATCTTTCAAGTGTAAACATGACATACAAAAGTTTAATTTTAGATGATGCAATGATGGCAGGAGAAAAATGAATAAAATAATGTTTTGGTTATCAAAAGATGGCCATTATGTACCCAGGAAATTCAAAATTATGGTCAAGCTTACAAGAAATCCAAACATGTGGAAGTATGGAAATGGTATCCAAACCCTGGCCTTGAAAAAATAGATTATAGTTTATCCATAACAGACTCATTTTATCAGTGAATACAAAAACTAGAAATCCTTAATCTTAAAATCACATATGGTCTGATTTTCATAGGTAGTGGGAACCCACAACAACTCCCACTGAAGTCTGTCTATAAATCAGGCCCTGTGTTTGTGCTGACTAACTTTCTTCACTGTCAAGCATTGCCCCCCAGGAAAAAAAAAACTACTTTACATAACTCCTAATTATGTAACAGCATACTGAAGGCAGTCATTCTCTGGCTGTCATGAAACACCCATCCTTATCGTCTCGCAGGATTGGGCCATGCCATTACATGCACCAGCTAATTATTCAAGTATTAACTGATACAGAGCTAGCCTGTCTCTATGTACAAATCTTCTAGGTCAACAATTACAGACTTACCTTCAGCATTGTGATGAAGAATCACATTCAGCATCATAGACAACCATGTATGGTAAAAGTCAGTGTACTGTGGTGCACATTTTTAATATTCCATTCACAAAGTAGTGGAAGTGATAGGCTAATATCTTTCTGAAAGAAGAATTATGGTAGACTGGGCACCAATTCAGTCCTTATGATTTCTGACTAAGTTATTCTTTCTGAGTGGATATAGTACTTACCTATCTTAAGAGTGCTTGCGGGTTACTTCATTGAAAATTTCCAATATGCTTACATGGAAGGTACACCTCCCTGTGCCTCAGTTTCTGTATCTGTAAATTGATGGTAATGATACTAACCTCATTTGTAAAGCGCTTTAAGATCTACTGATGAAAAGCACTAAGAACTAGATATTATTACTTTTAGAAGAAGTGAACGCAAGGGTTTCTCTTGATTCTCTTATAGCTAGTGTACTGAATTTTTAAGTGAAATTTTATTATTTCCCTTCACTCGGTTGTTCACAGATGAACCTTTTCAGGATTCTGCAGGTGAGCCTGACATGCAGAAACCAGGCTACAATGCATGAAGACTACAAAACTCATAGCAACTTATTTTTCATAATTATCATATGTTAACAATTTGTCCTCTCTCACACCACTTATGTTTAATGATACCATATATTCCATTCTCTCAGTTACTACTCTCTTTAAAAGATTAAATAAGGGAGCAAAATCAGTGAGTTTGTCAAAAAAGTGATCCATATCTTCTGAGTTAGCCGTTCCACTATAAGATATTTTGAATCATCGCTACTCTACTATTTCCAAACTATATAAGTATCCTATTATCATCTTATTGCCCATATTATTATATCTTGCATTAAACAAGGACAAATCTATAATGTGGGCAGCACAGGTGTGCAAAACATAATTTAGCAAAAATTGTGTGAATGCTACAAGTTTCCTCTTTTCTTCAGTTTTCAGCCTCTTTCACGCTTTTTGCACCATTTTTCTTAAACCAGAAAAGTTAAAATACAAATAGATTGATTAACACAGTACAAGGCTACTGCTGATCATTGGTGAAACTCTGGCCCCATTGAAGTCAATGGAAGTTTTACCATTGATTTAATAGGACCAGGATTTTTATCCATTTGTGTGGTGGCAGAAGATTAGTTCCAAATCTAAGGACCCTTCACAGACAACATACCAAGTGGGTCTAGTTCAAGCCTCTCCACTGCTCACAATTCTTCAAGCATTCAGGTCTCAAAAAACACTGTGGGTTTTGAATGAGAAATTTCTGGAGAAGAACATATTAATTCTTTGTTGCATTGCTGCATTATTATAAGTTAAGCAAAACCTAATTTATTGCCATGCATGTCTTCTCTTTACTCCATTAAGTTTCTTTCCTTAAATGAACTGATTTTTTTATACAATGTCTAGATGTGGGCATGGATCAATATAAGAAAATACCAATATTACTGTATGCATTGTGAAAANGGAAGAAATCAGCTTTCTTGTTTTACTTGTATGCATCCAACAGCAAGGAAATTGTAAGATCCAAATCAATAAAAAGTTGCCAAAATAGGTAAAAGTGAGTAAACATGAGAAAAATCTTTAAGAGCTAGAAGAACAGGGGAATGGATAAACAGTTTTGGGCAGCCTTTCCCAGATTTCTAAAAGCGGATTCCCCCTGCAGGAAAATTAAAGTTAAGTATGCCCGCAATGTAATTCCAGCCATGTGCTGTTAAAGGCCTAGGCATATTTTAGAATTTTAATAAAATCAAATTAAATTGTATTTTAACATGTTTTCCTCATAGATCTTTATAATATGAAACTTCGGCCCTTTCTTATAGTCTTGGATGAGCTTTGAAGTAATTAGCAATGTTGACATTTATAGTATCACCTCTGATATCTGAGGTAACAGATTGAAATAAATGAGGTAGTCTGTACTTTCAGAGCTATTGTTTCAGAATGAGAATGTTGCTTCATTGGCTATACTCTGGTCACGTTATGGTTGTGAAGAGAACCTTCAGAACAGCTAGAGAGTAACATTTTAAAAAAATGATATCACACTCAAGAGAACAATTGAGAGGTCTGTCCATGCTTCCCCCATATCCCAGCTAGTCCTTCATGCCCTAACAGAGGGAAACACCTCACACTTTGGGAAATGCTGGTTTAGGGGATTTACAATGAGGCATGTAGATTCTCACCTCATGGTCACTGGATCAGAGTGCATCCAGCTTGTCAACTCCTAAAATTCATTACCTGAAAATGTGAGGACTTTTTGATGGCTCATGTGAACAGATATGCTAGCATCAGTTCTGTTTCAAACTGAGGCCATGTCTACACAGCATGCAAGCTACCCTTAGCAAAACACTGCAGTGAAAAAGCAGGCTCCATCTATGTTGTGGCATGTAGCTACGTGTCAGTGAAAGGCTCTGGCAGCAGGAAGGCAGTGGGGAAAGGCTCTGTCTGCTCCCCATTTCAGGAGCATTTCTCAGTGGCAGTGAAAGACTGTCAGGCCCCCAGTTCAGTAGTCTTTCCCTGCTGCCAAGGATTGAGGGGAGGAACTCCTACAGTGGAGAGTCAGAGTGACATTATACTGCTAAAAACAGGGAGGCACAGCTTGGGTGAGTAGAGAGCAGTGTAGGGTACATTCCTGAGTACTTACCCACCAGGTTCAGGTGTGTCTTCATTTGCCTGAGTAGTGACTTCCCATGTCCACTACTGGGCTATGTGTCCACCCATGCTGGGGTGTGTGTAGTGTAAGTACTCTACTTGCCACAGAAAGGAGTGTGCAGTATAGACTATCTTGAGAGGTAACATTATAAAAGGGAATATTGTTGGCAGCCCAGGTGGAGAGAAGCCAAAGACTGAACAGTGATTCTTCTGTGTCTAGCCTGGAAGTGAGGAATAAGAGATTCCTCTATGTCTGGTGAAGAATATAGAAAAATCTTGTACTACCACCCACTGAGCTACACATTTTCTGAGGAATGAGGTCTACTGTATTCAGACCTTTTAATCTGGCACTTATCCAGAGCACTGAGTTCAATTAAAATACTTGGAAAAAAGTTTTTAAAAATGAGAACAAGATTGGAAAAAAAAGCACCATTTTCTCAGGACACTTTGGACCTTGGATTCATTATAACTCCTGATACCGCACCCGATACCTTTTCTCCTCTTCCCCCCCCACCCCCCGTTAAATTGCTTAATTAAAAATTACTGTTCCCTATTGTTTCCTAAAAAGACTTTGCCAAGAAAGCACTTTGTATGCAAATATAAATGCTTCAACTACACTTGGAGCACAGTGCCAGACCTTAGTGAAATTAAATATGACCGTGTTTGGGAGCATGGCTAAAATTGTGTGTTCAGTGGTTGAGTGGCATAAAATAGAAGTGGCTTCCATAATGCAAAGGGTATTGACACAAGCAGTTTCTGTAACAAACACAACAGGGCTGAGATTTCTAAAGCCAGCTAAGGTGGTTAGAGACTATATTACAATAGGATCCAACTTCCTTAAGCAGCTTTGAAAATCTTAGTGTGTATGTTATAGGACCTATGGTTCAAAGTCAGTTATCCAAATCTCCATGTAGATAGGACCCTCTGCATGTGGATCTTGCCTTTACTGTGTGGAAGTGACTGTTGGGAAGGGAAAATAAGCTGCTTTTGTGGCACTGTCATTTCCCTCCTAGAATCCTAGACAGGATCCTACATGGGTCTAGGGTCCACATAAAGGCACAGGGATTGAGCAAACTGAGGATAGAGAGAGGGTAGCCTTGTGTTGGGTGGGGGCAAGGATAAGATGCAAACCATTCCACTTCTGGACTCAACAGCTTGGGTTGTAATACCTGTTTTACAGAGCCCCCCCTCCCCTTCTGTACTGGGGAAACCCTTTGTCTCTAACTGAACCCTTAAGCTTCCTAGGACTGAAAGTGGAAACCTCAGCCTCTTACAAAGGGCTAGGAAATCCCCATTGCTCCCCAAGAGAAGTAATCAGTTTCTACTACCCTTTGCTAACACAACATGTTTAGTGGAGAGCTAGTACTAAAATGTTAATTTATTTTTGTTTTAAAAAAGGAAGAAATACCATAGGAAGTCGGGGGGAAAAAAATCTCGGGTGTCATTTCAGTCAAAACTGAGACATGGGGAGGTGCTAAAGAGACAAATCAGTCATGTAAGCCCTTGTAGAAGAGTGGACCCCCTGCTGAGCATATCTACCCCCTGCCTACAGCCTCTCTGGCCCTGCAGTTTTCTGCCTCTTCTCATAATTTGGCCCTCCAATCAGGTCATGTATAGTTCCACCCCTCTTCTGGAGTAAACAAGGGGTTCAATAAACTCGACTCAAATAATCATAACTCTTTGCCCCTAGCCAGGCTCACGCCTTCACAGACTTTTCACCTCTTCCTAGGTTCTGCAGGGTTGTCCTCCTGCTTTTGTGCACAACAAAACCTCCCAAGGCTTTCTCACTGGAGGCCTGGCTCCAAACTCAATAATCCTCTTTCGTGTCCCTTTCCACATCACCTTTTTCACAGGAAAAGTAGGGGGACCCACGCCATTCCTCTCCTGTGGATTCCAATCTATGGACCCTATGGCAAGCAGCTAAAGTCTGCTCCCTTTGAATCCTTGTGGCATCCCTGGACTTCTTCCTACCTTGGTCTTCCTTCATGTCCTTTCCCACAGTCCCTCCCAGGGCCGTACATAGGCCTCTCTTCCATTCTCTAGCAACCAAAGAGGAACCACAGAGTTCTCACCCTCACTCCCCACAGTCCTCTTTCTTTTTCTCCTCCATGGTAAAACAGACTTGATTGGATAGTTTATAGTGGCCATCAACCTTTTACCTTACAACATGAACATAGTCTACCTTTACGTTTATTTATTCAGAAAAAATATTGTTTAAGCCACAAAGGCCAGTTAGTACTCTAAACAAAAATCACTTCATTTTTCCTATCCAAGTATGTCATTATCCTCAACTCTAGGGCACAATTCAACAAATCATCTTTTTTTCCATTGATCCATTTTTTTTTGTCATTCCTCTTTTAAATTTTTCTATACTAGGCTTTTGAATTCCTGTTTATTCAGATGTATTTCTATATAAAATTCTTCCATTTCTTACAGTGCTTTTAGCTGCTTTGTCCGATATTTTATTCCGTTATCCCATTATGTGCTGCCATCCAGGCTAAATCTATATGTATCCCCATTTGTAGTAAAGCCCTCATTTGGGTCTCCTTCCTTTATGGTCCCCACCCATTTCCTCCCCCAGTTGGGCTTCATCTTCATTTGGACCTGGCCTGCCCTCCACCTGCAACCAGGTGTCTTGAGCCCACTAATGCCAGTATGATGTATATACCCCTATCATAGCCCCGATTCAGGAAGTCATTCCCATTCAGGAAAGGCACTTTAAGAATAGAGGCTTAACATTCTTAAAATTAAACACGTGCTTAAGTATTTTCCTGAGTTAGGGCTACAGTTTACATCTCACAAGTGGTTTAGTACAAAGATATGGGTTGATTCCTATTTTAGCCAAACCAGTTTCTATTTCCAGAGCCTTCAGCCACCCTGCTTATACATAACATGGCAGTACAAAGAGTTATTTCTAAAATATCAGATCATCAGTGCTATATGGTTTTTTTCCTGTTAAGTTTGTAGTAAGCTATTTTTATTTATAGAAATTTACTTAGTAAAGAACGTGAATGACTAGTATTGGGTCCATCATATTCTTATCTTTTTCAATCTAAGATATTTTTCATAGAATTAATCCTTTGAGCATAACAAAAATCAATTGATATATTTAAGGTTATATGCTATTCTTTGGGGTCAATACAATTTAATGCTAACAATAATTAAGTAACAATAATGCCTACTTTTCCACTACCTGTTATTTTTACTAAGTAGCATGATATTCAGAGGGCATTTATTACATTTAAATCCGTTGGTTCACCACACTCTCTTGAGAATTATCTTTAAAGTAATATTCAGATTTTCCCCCAAGCAACAGTGAAGAAACACTGCCCTCTTCTGTCAAAGAGTAATACATCTTTTTTAAAGGCTGGATTTTTAGAGAAATGAATACTGACCCATATGGACAAACAACATTTCTTTATGGGGTATTGTTTTCAACAAACAAATTCTCTCTATACTCTTACCTGTTTCCACACTCTTTTTCTATTTTGGCTATCAAAAGATTTTAATCTTATTTGAGATGCATCCTTTGATTTTTGAATAAGACATTGAGATCAGTTACAAGCTGTCTGTCACATTCTGTCTTGTTAAAAATGTGCATCCAATCCTTCAGTGACTTACACATATGAGTACCTTCACCCACAACAGTGGTCTCATGGGACCAACACTGAGTAATTACCAATGTACCTTTTACGGTATGTCCTGCAACTATTTGTTATTGTATTTTTATTGTTCTAATGTTTGATATGTATATTTAGAAACTGCAAACGTATTAGCATCACCATTTCTGCACTTTTGCCCATTGCCACAATCCCCAAATTTTGCATAATAGTTATTTGGTGATGGAGAAATTCTGAAAACATTTTTTAAACCCAGCAAAGCTAACCCACATCATTGACTTTGGATCCACTTTAGATGCTCCATAAAATGCAAATGCACAAATTTCAAACAATTTGAGTGTCTTTGTGAATGCTTCACCTACCACTAGCCTGAATATTACCTATGAAAATTGTGCCCCTAGCATAATTAGGTCCACATCTTTAAAGGCAGACTAAAAAAAATGTGTAACTACAACAATAATCACCAAACAGAAAGAATGCAATTGAGTTTTCAAATGTTAGCATAAATTGAATTTCTGCTCAGGTTCCTGAATGTGGCCTAAGTTTTAGACAAGGCTGAACAGATGAGTTTTCAGGAAGAAACCATGCAAAATTGGTAGATTCAGATGGTTTTGACTTTAAACCAGACAAAACTTGAACAAAAATTTGGATGAAGTTTGCTTTCAATTTGGGGGTTTATTTGAATGAGATATTCAGACCTAAACTCAGGACATTTTGAGCCCAGCACAAAACAGGAAGTTAAAGAACGGGAAATGAGAGAATTTCTCTTCCTTCATTTATTCTCAAAACAGCTTTGCAAACTCTGTAGTTTGGCTTCTCATGAGCCCCATGAACACAGATTGAAGACTTTCACACAGCTCTATTGAGAATAAATATAGGACAAAGACTCCCCCCGACCCCCAGGGCTGGCCCACAACATTTTGGCACCTGAGGCGGAGAGCTCAAATGATGCCCCCATGCCCCCTCGCTTGGGCCAAAACTTTCAAAGGTCTCAATTCTGCCTTCTTCCTGTTCTACTCCTCTCATGGTACTGCTCTGCTACCTATCCCAATAAAGGACAACTAACAAAATTTTTGAACAAGGCATTTTAAGTTAAATAACACTTAACTTTCCAACGCCTGAACAGCAAATGTAACTTTGTCTGCATAGTAAACACTGGCATTTTTATCTGTTTGAATAATCAAAGTGGTGCTTTCTGTGCCTTCTTGGTTGCAAAGATTTGAACTGCTTCCTGAAGGTCCACATTCTGGGCCAGCTCATGCTCTATTGAGATGGTTGCAAGGCCGACCAGCCTCTCCTGTGTCATTGTGGAGCGTAGATGTGTTTTTATTAACTTCAGCTTGGAGAAGCTGCGTTCTCCACTGGCAACTGTTACAGGAAGTGTTAGAAGTATGCGCAGAGCAACAAAAGCATTTGGAAAGAGGGTGGTCATCTTATTTGTGCACATATATTCCAGAACAGCCTTTGGAGTTGATCCTGCTGAAATGTATCTTGAAAGGGCTTTCAGTTCATCACCTAAATCACTCGCATCAATATCGCGCATGTCATCATGTGTCAACACTGTCTCTAGTGCCCTGCATTGCTGGTGTAGGTCTTCTTCAGGTATAGTGAGGAGTTTTGGAATATCATACAACATCCCAAATATACTGCTGTGTTCCTTGAGCTGCATGAAACGTTCAACTGACTGTATTGCACAATCTAGCACCTGGTTAAAGAATTCAACTTTGAATCGTTGTTTGGGGTCTCTTATGGGATTATCCCGTGCCTCTTAATCAAAAGGTCTTCTTCTTTGGTGACTCTTGTATTCTTGAATGGGTGGGAAAATAGCTTCAGTGTGAAGTTCCTCTGCCAACTTCTGTGCACTCTTCAGAACATTTTAAAATCCCTCATCTGACCGGTAAGACTGTAGGTATGACTTTGCTTTGTCCAGTTGTTCCATTGCTCCAGATATATCAAGGTCAACACCTTGGAGTCTTTTGCTTACAACGTTTATTTCAAACAGTATGTCATGCCACAACATTAAGCCACACAGAAATGTGAAGTTATGTATGTTTCTGGTGATTCCATTTCCCTCTGCCACTGTTCTCCCATAAACAGTTCCTGTCATAGCATTATCCTCCATAATGGCAACTATGGCATCACCTATCTTCCCAATTTGGTGTTTGATAGGCTTTATCGCCTCCACTTGACTTTCCCATCGTGTGACACTCAGTGGTTTCAGTGTCAGAGAGGATGTTTCCAGATGTTGCTTCAAAATTTGCCATCGATGAGTTGATGCAGAGAAAAATACATAGATGCTTTGAATTCCATTAAAAAATTCAGCAGCCTCACTAGAAGCTGATGCTGCATCACTGACCACCAAGTTCAATGAATGAGAACTGCATGGGACAAAAAAAGCTCAAGGGTTTAATTCTCGGATCCGTGTCTGCACTCCTCTGTTCTTTCCTCTCATGTTGGCACCATTATCGTAGCTCTGACCTCTCATGTCAGCTATCGCAATTCCCATATCTTCCAGCTTTTTAAGAAGCACATTTGTCATACCGGCTACTGTAGTATCATCAATGTCAATAAATTCTAGAAAATGCTCTGACAGTCACCATTGCAGGGACATTTTCACTAGGTTCTGTTGTTGTTACAAAACGCACCATTAAAGTCATTTGTTCCGTATGGCTGATGTCAGGTGTGCAGTCCAGAATAACAGAGTAATATCTTGCTGACTTCAGAGCTGCCACAATCTTCTGTTTGACTTTTGTTGCCAGTAACTGTATGATCTCATTTTGAATTGTTTTTCCAAGGTAGTGGTGTGTGTACATTTCTTGGGTGGTGACTCTTCTTAGATGCTCCTGGAATACAGCATCAAACTCAGCCATCAGCTCCACAGTTTTAAGGAAGTTTCCATTGTTTGGCACATACAGCTGATCTTAAGTGCCACGCAGTGCTAGGTTTTGGGTAGCAAGCATTCTCACAAAGGCTTTTCAGAACATTTTGCCAGTAAAGAGACTCTGATGCAATCTTCTCTTGATGCTGATCATCTGTGGTGGCCTTTAACCTTAGTCTCATCTCAAGCTCTTTCCACCTATGGAATGCTCTCTGGTGATTTGCTGCCTTCTCATGGCATGCGAGATTTCTAGCCAGATTTTTCCAGTCCTTTGTTCCTGTAAAACGCAATGTGGCTGGAACATTAGACTAGAAGAGTTTGCAACAAAAACAGTATGCAGCATTCTGGGTTTTTGAGTACATAAGCAATGGCCTCTCCACTTTGTCAGCATTGGGGATTTCACCCCAGTAATGTGTTAGATGGAAACTTCTATTTTCATTGTCTTTGGGGAACATGAAGTTTTTTCACTTGCTGTGGCCCATGCAGTACAAGGAAGTCCCTCAGGCTACTGCTCAAGTGGGTCCACAGTACTGGATCATCTAGACTTAAGGAACTAAACTCGGCAGCAGCTGTTTCTTGTGCCTCCGCCACACACTTCTTTGATCTACACTTTTCTTCAGGAATGTGCATGGTTACATCCATTTGAGATGGAGATATGGATGCCGCAGTAGCTGCCTGGTCACCTGCACTCTAACTGGAAGATCAGGCATCTCCTCACCACTCACATCTTCACTGGGGCCGGAAGGCTCACTATGAACATTTGTGTCTATGTATCTCAGGGGAGTTCCTTCCTGCTTAGATAGAAAAGCTTCCTTTGCTTTCTTTTTCTGTATGCTGCCCCAGAGGGGCGTTTTCTTCTTTCACTCATGACTGCTGTTCTGTGCCAGCTATAGTGGCTTTCAACACTCAGTTGAAGGGGACAAATAAGCAGGCTGGTAGCAGGGCCTGAGTGAGGGAATAGATCAGCATCTTAAGGGCCTAACTGACTCCTACTACTTCAGTTGACTGCCTATTCTCAAGTGGGTTCAGGGAAGCAGCAGGAAACAGGAAGCTCCCTGAGAAGCTGGTGTTAATCAGTCCAGGCTTCTGGGGGTGCTAGAGAGGTACATAAGAGGCTCCTTCTCCTCTCTCTCCCTGTAGCTCCTGCTGCTTTCTATTATTCCCTCTCACCTTTTCTCCTGCCTGCCTGTTATGTCTCTTGTGCCTTCCTTCCTCCAGCACAGCACTCCACCATCTCTGTGCATCTAGAGCAGAGAAAATACATATGCACCAGCAACACACAATTTTCTACACTCTGGGTCCTAGTGGCGCCCCCCCAGAGTCTGGCACCTGAGGTGGCCTCCTCAGTTCGCCTCATGGTAAGGCCAGCCCTGCCCCTGCACCGCATCCCTTGATGTTCTCAGATGGTAATGGGTCTGAATCTATCACAGGATTTTGTACAGGCATCCATCATTATCATAATACCTAAGATCCCCTTCCCTTCCTCCCAGTTAATTAAATGGGTGTTTTACAGGCCATAGGAAAGTTCCTGGATTTTCAGTACTAGGGAACTGGCAAATTGGACCTCAAACTTATTGATGTTTGCCTATCACTAATCTTGACCAGCCTGGACTTCATTCAAAACATTGACCTAATGTGAGTTTTATACTATGTGGCTAATGCACAAATTGTGACTGACTCCTGAGTGGGTCGCCAAAGATACCAGTATGTTAAGTGCAGGGGATGAACAGGTGCATTTCCCCTGAAAGGGTGCTCTAACAGGCAGGTGCAGAGGCATGGCCTAGCATTGCTCCTTACACATATGCTCTCAGAGACAGACCACCTGCCTAAGGGAGATCAGCAGTAAATGTGCTTTCTCCATGAGCCTGTGATCTTCAAAGGTATTTTGCCTCCTGAGACACATTCCCTCCCTGAATTCTAACTAAGGTTGGATGACTTTGTGCCAGACCAAAGCAAGGCTGTGGATTAAAGAAAACAAACAAAGCAAAGCCCCATTGCAGATCCTGCTGAGATCTATCCAATACTCCCCTCTGCAAACTGGCCTGATGATTTAAAAAGCAGGAAAGGTTGATGATAAATATGTGCGGCAGATTTTATGTGGGAACCAATTATACAACATATTTCAACCCTTCTGAAATATCATGGAAATAATGAGGATTGCAATACTCACCCCTAGAGAACAAGTGTTATAATGCCCTATACATCCTTTGTATAGTATAATGTACTCGGTCTAATCTGGAAGATATTTCTAAAATGGTAACATTTAAATTTAGTGAATTATGTAGAACAATATGCTCCAAGGATACATTTGGACCAAAAAAGACTAGAGGAGAAAGGCAAAAACTGAAACATGGGCATGTGTATTGTGGGTTGGGAGAAAACAAAGAACTGTACATTAAGCAGTCATTTTATTGATGTAACTTTTTTTTATAATTATGTTCCATCTAGGATTGTAATGAACGCTAGTAATCAGTAATAGTAGGAATGGATTTGAACCAGCCAGAAGACATTTGCATATTATCTGCATAACAAATAAAATTGAGATTGAAGTAATAATGGAAAAGGGGAGTCAGAGCTGCTTATAAATACAGAAAAGCATGAGGCTCACCCCAACCTGGGAAACAGTGCAGAGAGCTGAGAGAACTGGGTGGCCTGAGGTGAATTTTTAATATTCTAATCAGGAAATATTGATTAAGAGATGAACTAAACCCAGGGAATTCTGTCCCTGATTGTCTTCTAGAACGGCTGAGCTCTTGGAGGTAGAAACCCCTGAAGGTTTACTCATTTTGTCCATTACAATAGGGGAAGAGATCATGCCCTGGACAGCCTGCTCACAGAGCCCATTGTGGCCTTCAGTGAAGTAGTCTCACAAGTATAAGGCTTAAAGCCTGATTCAAAAAGTTTTCATACTCTGAGTTCCTAAAAGTAACGTTAAGCCCACAGTGTGACCCCCCTTCCTAGCTCAGAGAGAGTGACTGAAGTAGATAATTATCCAATGTAGCATGAGCAGCAAGAACATTAAAGCAGATTTATGAAAAAAGTTGCAAATCAGAGAAAATAAGGACCCTTGCTACACTTTATACTGTAGTGGTGCCATGAGTTTGGTACAGCTTAGGGTTGTAGAAAAGTTCCAGTTACTGTGTATGCAAGATATTGTGAAGTTACCGCATCATCAACATATGCAGTGGAAGAATTTGACACGGTGAAGAATTATGATCTGATGTAAGTAACCACTACCATTAATAATTTAGATTTATGCATAGGGCAGGCTTGTCTGCCAAGGCTATGGTGAGCAAATAGTTAAGAGCCGTTATATTTGCCTGGACGGTATCAATATACAATGTTTGCCTCCAACTGATTTAATTGGACTACTCATGTGAGTACAGCTAACCACATGCTTAAGTGTTTTCAGGATCTAGTGGCTAGACATCAGCCTTTTACTAATTAGTTGATGTGACCGAATAATTTTAGTCAAGAACAGTCCAATTTTGCCCAAGAATTGCCATAGACAGGCTTATTTTTCTACAATTTATATTTTTGGGGCAAAGAGTGTTTTTGCAAGCATTTGAGCTAGGTGCCATACAACAAGGTTCTCCTCTGACTGGAATCTTTGTGATATTAACTCACCCACCTTGTCTCTCTGGAACCTTTGAGAGCAGACATAATACAAATATCAATGTATTTGTTAGCCACATTTGCTGAATAAATTTCTGGAAATAATTCTTGGTCTGTGGATTATTATGGACAGATTGTAGCAAGTATTTGATATTCAGAAATGTTGATCCATTTCGAGTTGATACCAACACTGTTATGTTTTTGTTCACTGATTGGCTGAGGGTGTTTTTCAGTCAGAATACTTTTGTGGATTCAAAATTCACTTTCGAAAAAAAAAAAAGTCAATGTTTGCTTAACATTTGCTCCTTCCCTCCAACATCGCTGCCCATAGACTCATTAACAAGTATATTCTCAAAAAGCAAGCACACACACAAAAAGGAGTAAACAGATTCAAATCAAATTTGTTTAAAAAAATTAAACAACGTAGCCACACACTTTTCTTGCAATATTCACCCAGCTGTACCACTCAATCCCAGAATGTGTGAGATGGTTCTTATTATGTTAAAAGAATCTGCTTACAGGAAATTAAAAATGCAGCATTCTAAAATGCAAAATAAAACAAACAGCATATTGAATTGTTTGCAAGCAATTCAGAATGTTTATTACTGAAAAGTTAATATTTCTGTAGTCAAAATCTATCCTAATTTGCCAATATGTCAATGCAGAAAAGACACTGTGCCTTATAGGTGTCCAATACTGCGCATGCTTTTCCTAAGATCTAACACTGAATTCTTTAATTTTCATCACATTCAAAGTCTTTGCTTTCTCCCTTTCCCTCCCCCCCAATAGAAATCAGTTTTGAAAACCTAGCATAACTATGGATATAACAGGCACCTTGTTTTGTTTTATGCTCATAGAAATTGAAACTAATTGTTGTTGGTTTCTTCTTCACATATTTGGTTTCTATTCTTCACATATGTACTGAGAGATTTAATCCTTACCCTCAGGAAAATAAACAGAAACAAGCAGGTGATCAGAATGGTATTCAGAATAAATACTACAAAAAAAACAAATGCATATGCAAACCCAGCCAAGTTTACTTTACAGGTGGAAGAGAGTATTCATGTCATTCTGTTACTTTTGAAAATTTTAGTCATTTATAAAAAGCACCTAAGTGACTTAGGAGCCTGCAGCCCATTAACATTCAATTGGAAGCTGCTTTCTGCGTTACTTAAGCACTGAAATAATTTAACATATAAAAGCAGATTGGGATGAACTGGGAGGCGGGAACTACCAACGTTCCTGATGAGAATGTTTCAAATACGTTGTTAAAGTTTTCTTTCTTGCCACCATTCAAAGTGATTTCCAGTGAAGTATAGAAGCAGATGAGGTCTCCATGTGATTTTTTTGGATGCCTGCACCGCATGTGAATCAATATCAGATTTTTCTTTTCCATGTCACACATTCTTTTTGTTTAATATACAATTCTGCTGAGATTGATATATGATGCAACTAGTAGAGGGTCAGGAAGTTTCTTGAATAAATATTGATCAAGTTTATTTAAAGAGGAATAAGTCCACTACCTCAATACAGAAGAAAGCACCTACATTTTATCTCACCTGATCTAGGCCCAGATCCGGGCCCTGATGCATTCCCAGCAAAAGCACAGCTGAATCCTCATGACCTAGTCAGGCTAAATGGTCTTGGAATTCTCTACAGAGTCCAGAAAGTAATCTCTCCCTAAAGCTGATTTCATGATAGTTATGTACCATCAAACTTAATTCTCTTCCCCTGGTGCACAGTTGCTAACTTTACTCCCACCCTGGTGCAGGTGGATGATACCAGTAAACGCAAGGCATCCCTGATGGCCTAATAGGGGAATGGGCTTCTCTGAGTGACAATTAGTAGAAAACAGCCTGGGTCGAGCAGCGTGGAAACCTTCCTCATTACAACTCCATAAGGGCAGTCAGCTGCAGAGAACGGCAGCCCAGTTGGCTAAAGCTCCGCCTTAGACAATGAAGGCTCAGGGATAAAGGAAAAGTCTAACACACGCTCCTCAACGCCGCCGGGGCATTATCTGCTGGTCATAGAAACCCAGCCCCTGTTCCCCCATGGGCGGGGGCAGCTGCCCCGGTGCCCGGCGATTTAAAAGGGCCCGGAGCTCCCGCCGCTGGAGCCCCGCGCAGCGTGGAAGGGCTGACTCAGCCCTGCCCCCTTCCCGCCCGTGCCCCGCCTACAGCTACAGCCGCAAGAGGCAGCTGATCATCGTAGAACTTCATCTCCCTGGCCGGAGTTTTCTTCCCGCAGGGGCAGTTTGCAGCTATGATTTTGAAAATTAACTTTAGGGGGATCTTTCTAGCCAAGTGTCTGGTGGTTTTATTCTCCTGTATAAAAGGTGAGTTTGCACCGGCTGTTTGCAATTTTCGGGCTGGCTTTTCTTAGAACAGCACTGAAAGCGTTTAAAACTGTGGTAGATTAACACCCATTCCTTGTACCCAGATGGATATCTTAACAGGGTGCTGCTGATTAGGCCCATCTATGCCCCAATGATAATTGACTCAGTGACCCAGTTCCAATAGGGCTATAATTTTCAAGGTGGATGGGACCTATAACTGCACTGTCCCAGGGTTTCACCTAGTTATGAGAATTTGGGGTGGTGTCCACACCGCACATTTTAAGCCTGTCCCCTGACTCAGTTATAGTTGAGGAGCAAGTTATTACCACTATGTTTTAAATTTATTCCTTTAATAGGGCTTTTAATACAGAAATGTGTAAGCACAATTAAATGTGACCCCATCTCTGCTACACATCTTCTACTTAACGCTACATAGGGAAGCTTGGGGCAGGATGGATGACCTGATAAAATGCTTGGATCTTACTTAAATATCAAGGGCCACATTCTTCCCTGGTATACTAAAATCAGAGATGAATTTGGCCCCTTGTCTCTAGGAGAGTTATCGCAATTTCCACAGGAAATGCAGTGCAAATAAATAAATCATGTAAAGAATGTTACACAGCCCTCTCAACTATAGCTAGCCCTTATGAAGCTGCGAAGATCAGATATTTGGGGAACTGGCAATGGGACCTTTAGGGTAAATTCCTGGCCCTGATCCTTGGGCCACTGACTTTAATAGAGCCAGAATTTCACCCTAAAACTCTTAGGGCTTGATCCTGCAAAGTTGTCAGCACTCTGTCCCCAGTCCAGGCAAAGTGCTTAAATACATGCTTCACTTTAAGCATGGGAGTAGTCCCACTGACTTCAAACTAGCTATTCACATGCTTAGATTGAAGCATGTACTCAAATGCTTTGCTGTTGGGGGCAGAATGCTCAGCTCCTTGTAGGATCGAGCCCTCATTGTTAAGCAAATGGCCTCACTTTTCCCATTGGTATAATGGAGATAATGATATCTACCTTCTTTTGCAAAGTGCTGTAAGATCTCTTGGCTGCTATTATTTTATTTAGCTTTCAGTCCGGGGGAACCCACGACCTGAGCTTGCTATTATAATATTTATAATAATACTTTTGTAAATGATTTTAGCTTCAAGTTAACACTCCTTTATCTGACATGTACTAATATAGGTAAATGCCAGCTTGGAGTTTTTCCTACTGCCCTCAATGAAGCTGTTGTTGCGTTTTTTTCATAACCTTATTCAAGAGCGACTTCACTGGGCATCATGTAGACCCATTTCTCTTTTCTAGTAACAAACATTTTATTAAAAGGAAACCGAACTGTTGACAGTGCAAGTATTCTTTGCACAGGAATATTAACAGAAAGGGTGATAAATACAAACAATCATATGGTAGGGTGGGGTTGGTCTAGGTTGTAAGTTACATTAGGTGCATATATATTGGTATTATTTATAGTTATAGCAATTATTTTTTTTAAACTTTGATCTAAAAATTTAGTTGCGGTTGTGGCTTATAGATTAGAACAAGTAGTAGTGGATTCAGTACACAAGAACCATTCATGAATGACAGGAATAAATCCAACAGTAGATCATTTAGGATGGCTGTTTAATGTTTTCTATATACAAGGACTAGATAAATAAGGAATATATTCTTGCTATGGACTTAGAGCCATTCAAGGAAATCAAGAGTCTGTTCTATTTGTTTAAAATGCTTGAAACTTTAAAAGTGAATACTTCTTCTTTTCTCAGATGGGTAAAGTACTATAAGTGCAGCTCCTTTTAGTTCACTGCACATGAATCATCCCATCCTCTTTGTGACTGCAACTGAGCAGTCTGTAGCTAAATTCTGATCACTGTCCTTTGCAGAGTATTTCAATTGGCACTATCAAAAATATTGTTCTATTGTATATACAGAGGACTAAATGTTTGTTTGTTATGCTCAGACTTCTGTTCCACTGATTCGGGAGACCAAGCAAGCTTTTAGAGACCTATCAGGATTGTCTGTCAATTAGAATACTACTGAGCTTTGCTTCCTCAGGATTTTGATCAACTTTCCCTCATCTACACATGCAAAATATAAATGATATTACTACTCAGTATTATTTGTATTGAGTATTCTAACTCTAAATATCTGGGAGTAATTCTGAGGAGCAAGTATCTGAATTACATTTTTTTTCTTTGTCAAAAATGCTGCAGGTTTTACAAAGGACTTTGGTGCTCCTGTTAACACTTATTGGGAGAACAAATATTAGTAAAATAGTTACACTTCCAAGAGTGAGTGATTTCAGAATGTTCCATTAGAAATGCTGAATGCTTTTTAAGAAACTTGATAGCTCAATAATAGCTTCCCTTTGGGCTGGCGGATGCATTGCATGAAACTAGGGTGACCAGACAGCAAGTGTGAAAAATCAGGATGGGGCTGAGGGGGAATAGGTGCCTACCTAAGAGCCCCAAATATCAGGACTGTCCCTATAAAATTGGGACATCTGGTCACCCTACATGAAACTCTTCATCGTCTCACAGGCTCTAATGGGCCATCCCTCTCAGATTTCTCTACAAATTATTTTGCTCCATAAGCATGGATTTCTAATTTTTTTGATTTGACTCCAATATTACTATTCCACAAAGCAGTTTTCCTTTCTATGATGTATTTTATCATATCCTAGATATAATGAAAACTTTTATTATAAAGGATGATATATTATAATAAAAGATTTATAAACCTAGTTTCTCTCTATAGGGAAAAGGACTTACACTGTGTAAAAATAATTCAGTGTCGCTCACCATACCTACCAGTATAGCTTTATCCTGTAGATTAGGGGGAATTAATTTAGCAAATGGAAGATTGAATAATCCGTGGTTCTGAATGAAAGTTTTGCTGTTAATGAATTTATTTTATTTGAAACTTACAAGCATGTATTTAACCTGGCTTGTAGTTTCAATATTATTTATCAACTTGCTTATGCAGTAAGGACTATGAATCTACACAAATGTTTGTGTAGAGTCAGTTTCTCATTTGAAGTCCCCTTCAGGCAAAATCTGTGCTCTAAAAACCCAATCTGCTATTAGTATGCAGAGGCTGTGATTTTTAGATTTAGATTCAGTTTGAGATAAATAGGCATGAGATCTTGTGACAGAACATACCATGGAAAGATGAATGCTTCTTTATAAGTAACAACATGAATAAGGCTAAACACCCTTTACCTTTCTTAATNCCCGAGTGGCCGCCCCAAGCACCTGCTTGGTCAGCTGGTGCCTGGAGCCGGCCCTGCTTAATAATACCAATATTTAGCCCTTATGTGACACCTACCATCTTCAAGTGCTGAACAACCACTTGCAGTAGCACCCTTGTGAACAGGGTATTATCCGTTTTGCACAAAGGGAACTGAAGTCAAAGGTGACCTGAAAAGAGGGAAAAACCTGCCTTTGGGCCTGTGTTTATCAGGTGATAGTACCCATGAAATAGAGCTCTTGGAGGGAGGGAGTGTATCCTGAGGTCACAGCAGTGCGGGAGACAGGACTTCTGAGTCTTACTCCCACCTCTGTCACTCACTCACTGTGTGACCTCAGGGAAGTTGCTTAGACCAAGATTTTGAGGAGGGACTAAGGATTTTCAGTGTTCAACACAAGACACATTAAAGTAGGCTGATTTTTCAGAAATCGCAGAGCAGCTGGGCTTTAACCTGTCTCAAGTTTAAATTGAGGCACTCAAAATCACTGGTCTCCTGAAAATTTTGGCCACAGGTTTGAATCGACAGAAGTATTTTGAGTAATTTTGGCTGCCTCAGTTGCGGGTGCCCATCTTGAGGCACATACAACACAGCCTGATTTGCAGAGGAAATCTGCACTCACAAGCCTTATTGACTTGGAGCTGCAGTTGCTCAGCGCCTTTGAAAACCGGCCCAAGGGGTCTTAAAAGGACCACCTCTGAAACCAAGGCACCCCTAAGGCACTTCTGAAAATTTGGCCCATAACTTCTCTGTGTTCAGAATTAAAATGGGGTGTTGGGAGGCTTCACTAACTAATGTTTGGGAGTTGCTTTGAGGGCCTGAGATGAAAGCAGCTATATGAATGCCCACCCTTATTAACGAGGAGTGGTTTGGGAAATAAGGGAAAAGTGGGAGTTTAACTTTGTGACCAAGTTATTTAATGCTGCAGTGTCTACCAGGGCTGACGAGGGGGGAAGCCGGAACAAATTACCGGGGCCCGGCGGTCCGGAAGGGGGCCCGGCTTCCCCCCCCTCTTGTTGGCCCTGTTTAGCCGGTCTGCCCTTGTTTGGGGGCCCGGAAATTTTTTTTTCACCGGGGCCCGAACCCGCTCTCGGCAGCCCCGGTGTCTACTGTTAACTCTCATCCATAGACACTTTGGACAGACACTAATCGGGCTGTATTGTTCTTCCCCTGTTTGAAGGTTCTGCAAACGAAGCCCCTAAAGCGTATGGTATTCAGAATGGTTCTGTTTTCTTGAACATTCCTGACTTCAAAGTGGAAAAGCGACATGAAATAAGCTGGTTCAAAATTACATCACTCCTCGTGAAAGTCAAAAATTCTACAGTGAAACATTACAGGGATATAGAAAAGTATATGATGTTCCTCAATGGGACCCTGAAAATAGACCGCCTGGTGGAAGAGGACAGTGGAAATTACAACGTGAAAGTGTACGATGACAGGGGACAACTGCAAGTGGAGAAGTACTTAATTCTGAATGTTCAGGGTGAGTCACCTTCCACATCCCTCCCACCATAGCTGGGTGAGCCCCTTGTTCCCAGTCTCTCCTTCTGCAGAATGGGTTTCCATCCTGTTTCCTTGTGGTCTCTAACTTTGCCGCGTGGGCTCCTTTTCACTGAAGGTTAGCTCTTTTGCATCTATTCCCTTTCTCTGTTCCTAGGTGGGTTCCTCCTTTTCCTCTCTTGCCAGGTGAATTTCCCTCTGTTCAGTCCCTTTGCTGTCTGATTTCTTATCTCACATCAGCCACAAACTCTGCTAGGCAAACAGAACGGTATCTATGAACAATGGAAGAAGTTAGCTCAGGTCACACTGAGCCTTTGTTTTGCTACACAAAATATCCAGAAACTCTGGTGTTTGTATATACATTTGGGAGGGATGGGAGGCTAGGGTCTAACTTGGAAAAAATGGTGGTAGGACTCTTCCAACCTCCTCCCACAAAATAATAACCCATTTGAGACCTCAAAATGAGATGCCACTCACAATGGATTGTGGAGATGTTTGAACTGTTTGCACGCTCTGCTGGGCTCGGCTCCCCAAACTGGGGTTCAAATATACCCCTGGACTCCGCTAGGCTCCATAAGAGACACATTTTGGAGCCCAAAAAGACAGCTCAGGAGAGTGCTGGTACATGTGCTGCTGCCCAGTTCAAGCCCTGATTTCACAACAGACAGTGAAACCGCTCTTAAGCAGCCATTCAAGGGACTGATACCTCTAGGTTGTTTAACCAGTGTGATGTGGAGCAGAACTGTGCTCTGTACATTTGGAATACTTAGGCAGTCTCCTAAAACAGGAGGCTGCTGAAAAAGCCTGAGATCTTGCACAAATTTCTGTAACATGAAGATTCTCCTTCCTCAGTACTTTGTTCTCATGCCTTGCTTTTGAGCCTACCAGCTTGCTTGCATGTTTACATCCTGCATTAATGTTGAACTGCTGCATGTGAAGCCTGACAATTAGTAAATGATTCAGCAACTGGCCCCCTATTTATTTGTAATTAACTGGGTCTCCTGTTTACTGTTCACCTGTTCCATCCCTTATAAGCAGGGCTGGTTTAAATTTTTTGTATTTAGAAATTGACAAAATTTTGAATTTAAAAAAAATGTGGGGGGGGGGGGAGAATGTTTGGGATTTTTTTTCTTGTTTATTGACCAATTATTACAGCTGATTGGAATTTTCTGAATATCAAGATTTTGATGATCTTTAAAAAATTGTAAAGAAAAGAAACGTGAGCAGAATTTAAAAAAATTACTAGCCATTCATTCCTGATTTTCTACTAACTTGACTTATAAACTGAAGGGGAAAAAATACAGAAATATTTCATGTTTTAAAAGTTTTTTTTTTTAATTGAGATAATTGCTATTTAGATGGAGGTGACCAGTGTCAACTCAGACATCTTTGACCGCATGAATGACAACCTCTTCTACTAGACATTCTTGTGTATGAATACATTAGGATATTATAATCGCAAAAAGAGGCCACGATCTGCAAGCACTTAAGCACATGCACCACTTTGCTCTTGGGAGTAGCCCCAATGTGTTCTGTGGCTAAAGTCAATAGCTAATTAAGGAAGTCTGGCACCGCAGGGCCTCCCACAAGCGTGGCCCCCTGTGGCCACTTTCTCAAGCTGTGGCCTCACCACACACAGACAATGGCTACCCAAGAGCCATCTGCTGGGCTGGTGGGGAGTTCCACCCTCTCAAATTGTGTGTGGACACCTGCTGCCACTGCCCTAGCAAAGCTCTGAAGTGGTGACCACTCTCAAATCAACACTCTGAGCTATTGTTACAGGCTGCCTGCTGACTCGGGTAGGCATCAGTATATCCGTTATACTTGGGTCACGTTTTTCAAAGTTTTCTGGTTAAGGCATTGGACTGGGATTCATGAGATTGGGATAGAATTTCTAGCTCAGCCACTGGCTTCCTGTGTGACCTTGGTCAAGTGTCTTAATCTACCCTGTGCCTCAGTTTCACAACTGTGACATGGGGATGTAGCTCTTAAGAGTGTTGGGAGAACAAAATCCAGTAGTTACAGGGTGGATTTGATTTAAATCACCAGACAAGAAGACTTGATTTAATCATGGATTTCTACATAAAAGTGCATTCTTGTTGGTTGGTTGTTACAACCTTAATACATAATCTTCATAACTCAGAGATAGATGTAGGTTTCATTTTTAGAAGGTACACACTATACATTTTTAGAGTGATTTATTTTGAAAACTTTTCAGATTAGTTTTACAGCTATTATCAGACAATGAATGATCGATGGTTATTTCATTTACCAAAGGTAATTGAAGTAGATAGTCCACCTCCCATGACTTCATAAATATCACCAATTCAACAAGTTAATCATTAATATTTGGAGAATTTTCTTGCCATGCTGTATTAGGAGGAGAACATCACCAGACAGTCATTTAAATTGTTTTATTTAACTGAAATAATGATATGTATTCTGAATTTTTTCTTTCAACAGCAAACATAATATTTTAACAAAACAAGCATATGCATTTTTTAATTTAGTTTAACATTCAAGTTTTTTAAATTCAGGTTTGTTTTTGTTAAAATTGTTTTTAACTAAAATAGTTTATTTTTTTTAATATTTCATTTAATTTACTATGTCAGCCAAGTCAGCATGAGAAACTTAAAATATTGGCTTCTGCAGCTAACTCAGTCGTCTTCACCTTCATTTTCCTGTTTGTTCATAATCTGGAAAAGAAAAACAAGCGTTCCTGCTTTTTCAGGTCCCAAACAATTTCTCAATTTGGAATGAATTAGTCCAAAGGAAGAAAATATTCTTTCTACCCCGGCAGAAGAAGCTACTGCTGTTAAAAGTGAGATTATCACTTTAACAGTCTCTGAATCCAAGTGCTTAAATGACTTCCACCAGTTCACTGGTGGGACTTTCTTTAAAACATCATCAGCAAACATATTTCTTGAATGGTTCTTATTCCCAAACTGGATCTCTTTTACGGCCTGCTACCATTATAGGTTTTCTCTTCTAGTGAGAATGGTATGGTAGATCTCAAATCAGTGAAGGCTACACTCAGAAAGACCTAAAGACTTCTGGGATATGCTACTCAAACGTTTTCACTTTTGTTTCTGCTGCCTGTCCCTACCTTCTCACATTTATCTCCAGACTTCTCCCTATCCAGATCTATTCCGCCCCCAACAATCTTCTATTCATTGAACTTTTTGAAACGTTGCACTTTTAGAGAGCGGTAAGGGATTGACTCTGTGTACACAAATTTGCAGACGGACAATAGGATTGAGGTCTGTTATTTCTCACCTCTATATATTATTTAAAACATTTTTGCTGTTAACAAGCATGTTATCTCTGGAGACACAAATCCACAGTTTGAGAACTGCAAAACTAAACATCTCTGATAGTGCTCAGTCTAGAAGATACCGAGTCCCATTGGGTAGACAGAAAGATTAACCTAAATAATCTATACAGAAGCCCCTGAAACTCCATAAAATTGGGTCCCTAATCCATGAACTAATGGAACTCATTTACAAAACTTTTCTTAAACATTACATGAATATATTGTCTCATACTATAGAATTAGAATTTATAATCCCTATTACATGATGAGATACATTATAGCTCAAAGATCTCTTAATTAAAATTATCTTTAGATAGGTTTTTTCCTCACAAAGCATTTTATCAAAAAAATGCGATTTTAAAAAAAAATCCAATTTTTTTTATTTAAACTTTTTTTTTTTTTAAATCCTTGATTTTTATCTACCCTGATTAGTGATGTGAGGTGCAGTGATATTATGGCTATTAGGATCAGATAGATGAGCTGGTATTGAGAGCGTGCGGAGTCGGTTGACGCTACGCCTGGCTCATGAGACAGTTCATGGTGTCTGACACCATCAGGTGGTCCAGAGACATCTACACAGAACAGAGCACAGGACACCGCCAGTACCAGGTCGAGTAACCGAGACCGCCGGCCAGGGAAATAACCCACTTCCTTTCCTGATGAACCCATGTACTTATTCTCTACGCCAATACTGACTTGGACTCTTAATACATTCCATGGGTGACATACCCGAGTCCACTTATCCACTGATGCCTTAAAAACTCCCACACCCCAATCTGGGTCTATGCTGGTTATGTGATATGTATGTACATCGTGAACCTTGTAACCGATACTTGCAATCCCCTATAATCCAAGCCTTACCCCAGATGTATAGTACCTTCTCTCTTAAACTTATGTAAATTTGATTTTTAAATATTAACTTTAATATTTTTAAAAGTGAAAGCTTAGCTTCTGGCATCATCATGTGAATCTAGGAATCAGGACCCTAGCCATCTGTCCATAGTGTTTAAAATATTTGGATGTCTTTCTGAAATATATGCTCATGCTCGCTCAAACAGAACCGATGGTCTTGATGCAGAAATTACTGGATGAAATTCTATGGCCTGTGTTATACAGGAGGTCAGACTAGATGATCACTGTGGTCCCTTCTGGCCCTAAAATCTATGAATAGTGTTTATCCAGCCCACAGCTATTGCTTAAGTGTTAGCAGGATCAGGGCCATACTTTGCACATACACATACACTGTATTCACTAGATGGATTACAGTGTTTGCTTGGTAGTTAGTGTTCTAGTTGAAGTGCAGTACTCTGAAAAATGACTGACTGTAAACTAGCATTGAGGGCTTCCAGGCTTTTTGCAATGACTGATTGAATTTGCTCAGTGTAAAACTAAAAAGTTGCTGCTTCTCCCTCTCCAACTGATGTGCCTGCAACTTCAACCTGGACTCAGAGACTCGGTGGGCTATTTCTGGCTCATGTACCATCGCCAGTAATAGAGATTCCACAAAGGGAGCTCCATTAGCAATTCACGGTGCATAATAGGAAACAGAAACCAGTTTATTCATAGCTTCATTGCCTCTGTATTGCTAAGACAATTTCTAGTCTAGTCTGTTTTTATACTGCAGTCATCACTGTCGTATCTGAACACGTTCCAGCCGTGCGTTAAGCAACGTGACTAAGACCTGGGCTATACACTTATACCATCATAGCTATGGCAGGCAGGGATGTAATTTTTCTTTTTTAAACTGACCTAGCTTTTCCAGTCTTTCTAGTGCCGAAAACTGAATGTAGAGTTGCAGATGCAGTCATGCATAGAAGGAGACTATTGTCTCTCTGCTCTATGATGTAAAGCCTTCATGTAATTCCCCCTTCCGTGCCAACTCCTCCCTGCATAGCATAGCTTCTCTCCCATAGTAACTGCAATGTGTGTTTGCTTAATTGGACTGATGGCCTCCTGTATGGAAGAGAGGAAATACTGCGGTCTCCCTATGTCCCAAGCAATCACCTTAGTGTCTGAGAGCCTGCATAGTATCTGAGGTATTTGTGGGTGGAGATAGAGCAGCAGTTGATGTTTTGCTCTCCTTGGCTCTTCTCCCTGCTCTGAGCTCAGTTTTCCGCACACAGATCTAGGTGGGAGGTGTTGCATCTTTGAGCAAGGTCATATAGATACAGCTCTGGGTCTTCTCCCTGGTTGCTAATGAGCAGCCACCCCAGCTAGTGCCAACTCTGCTCCTGAAACAGAGAGGGAGGTGGTCAGTGGAGCCTGCAAGTTGACTCCAGGCTCTGTATGGATGGAATAGAGTTCCTGTATCCATGGACCCCTGAGAGCAGAGTTGTTGGGAGGGTTTTGCAATCTCCCAGGTCTGCAGGATCCTGTAACTCCTTCTACTTGATGGGATGATGCAGCAAAAATTTTGCAGGGGGAAACTTCAGCCATGCCTGAGTGGGTTCTCCATGAACTAGAGCAGTGATATTCAGACCTCAGTGGTTCAGGAGCCAAATTAGCGATCAACATTACCCAAAAGAGCCACAGTAGTGTGAATTCATTATGAATATTACTATAGTAAATGAAACATTATGATGGGAAATATTATGTATGTGTATATATATGTATGTGTTATTCTCACAGCAAATAAGGTAGTGCAAGTTGGTAACTTAATTGGTTAATAACACAGTAAAAGCATCTTGATTGGTTAATAATTAAACCACTCAGTGTTTTAATATCACGTGCGGCAAAGAGCCGCAGGAGACATCCTGAGCCGCAGTCTACTGAGGCTATGTCTACACTGGCACTTTCGTTGTTAAAACTTTTGTGGCTCAGGGGCATGACCTCCCCTCCCCCCAAATGGCAAACGTTTTAACAACAAAAGGTGCCAGTGTAGACAGCGCCACAGCAGTTGCTCTCCCGGCAATGAAGCTACCACCCCTCATTGGGGGTGGTTTTATTTTGTGGCCAAGAGAGCTCTCTCCCGGCGATAAAGAGCAGTTACACAGCATGACTGCAGCGGCACAGCCACGCCGTTGTAAGGTGCGCAGTGTAGACACAGCCTGAGCTAGAGTGATCTGGCCCCTTGTGTTTCAAAACTGAATAGGACAAAGGGACTGGGATTCTCTCTCTGTAAATAAACAATGAAATGTTATCTCAAGAAGAAACACTCTACAGATCTGTAGGGAGGGAACAGAGAGGAAAGTGATGAGTCATAAAGGTGTTAAACTTTTATATAAAAAAAAAATCATGCAGGCCAGTGTTGTGCTTTGTTGTTGCCACATCACATCCCCCCCCCCCCCCTTGGGTCTAATTTGCTGTTCACTTTCCCCTTTATTTTTTCAGGCATTGCTACTTTCCCATTTTCTCTCTCACTGAATATCTGTGTTTCAGATTAATTTGCCCCAGATCCTTTCACATTTTGTTACGTTCTGCCCATGCCTCTAAAATCCCGCCAGGTTCCTTTGTATCATTCTGTGGATCTTGCCAGTTCTAATAATTAACTTTTTAAAATTAGAAATCTTCACAGACTGATTGCCTCTTCTATTCTCTTTCAGAAATTGTCTCTAAACCAGAAATCAAATGGATATGTTCAGAAAAATTAATAAAGGTGATATGTGAGGTGAAACAGAAGAACAAACCTGCTTTGCATTTGCTTCAAAATAACAGAATGCTCTCTGTAAATGGGCCAATATATACAAATGGCACATGGAAGATTGAATATCCACCCAAGGCCAGAATCCTTACTGCAAAGTTCCAATGTGAAGTTAAAAATGACGTTAGCAAGAGAACTGATGATCAGGAAATCAAATGTTCAGGTACAAAGTCTATATTGTGACAAGGTCTCCTAATCACAACCCACAAAGAGTTACAAACGTACAGCTGTCTCCTGGGTGCTGATTCTAAAACCAGTGTCAGCCCAATAAAATAACGGAGGGAATTGACATGCAGTAGGTTTTATGCAGTGCTGCACAGCAGGAAGCAAAAAACAAAACCCTTTTTTTCAGCTGTTATTCTTTTATTATTTCTACAGCACCAACAGTATCCATTGCACTACACAGACCATTACAACTTCAGGGGTCATTTTAGTTGGATAGAATAAAATTACCCAAGTTGAAAATTGGTCAGGACGTTCATTAACATCCTACATTTCCCAAGAATGGGCCTGATTCTCCTCTCTCTTAATCCAGATTTACACTGTGCACCTATGTGACTTCATTGACTTCAATGGAATTGCTCTTGATTTACACCAATGTAAGGCTGTGCCTACACTACAGGTGCTACAGTGGCATAGCTATAGCGCTGCAACTGTGCCACTGTTGTGCAATGATGTAGATGTTTCCTACAGTGACAGAAGGGTTTTTTCCATCACTATATTTAATCCACCTCTCTGAGAGGCAGTAGCGAGGTTGACAAAAGAATTCTTCTATCGATCTAGGTGCATCTACACTAAGGCTTATGTCGACTTAACTACGGTGCTCAGGGCACAACATTTTTTTTATGAGCCCGAGCAACATATTTAGGTCAATCTCATTTTTTTAAAAGTTAGGTTGCCCCAGCTACATCGCTCAGAGGATTTAACCCCCACTGTAGACAGCGCTAGGTTGACGGAAGAATTCTTCCATCAACTTAGCTACCATGCCAAGCTACTTTCCTGTCAGTGTAGGTAGTGCCCCCGGTGCTGCAGCTGTGACGCTGTAGTGTTTCAAGTGTAGGCAAGCCCCAAGTGACAGGAGAATTAGATGCAAGGAAGTCTTGATCTTTTCCACCCTTGTATCTACACAGTCAGTGGTGCCACATTGGCAGATGGATTCTTTTGATAGAAAAAATGGATATCCTGATTGTTGTTTAACATGTGCATATAAAGCATGGGCTTCCTTTGCAGTGAGCTTTTGGGAAATTAGCTGTGTTTTAGGAGTTGATCGGCTTAAATGAGCAATCAAGTAGCTTAGGCCTCAGGTGTAGATTTTCTTATGAGAGGTTTTACAAAACTTGCTCTTCATAGAAATGTTTTCATGAAACTTTAGGGGAAAAAAAGTCAGTGGAAATTTTGTTTTTGTTTGAACTGAAACCGTGTCCTGTAGTGTTGGAGAGGCAAGCCCAACAGCATTAGGCTAGTGTGCAATCCATGAAACACAGCTGAAACTGACCAGTCTTTTCTTTAATTGTCCAACTTGGTAAAATGCAAGAAGTCAACAAATTAAAAATTAATCAGGTCTCCAAAATCCATTCACTTTTAATAAGCTAAAGTGTCAATAAAAAAATTGTTAAAAACTAAATTTCATTACCTATGTATTTTTAGTCTTTTAAAAGTAACATCTGAACAGCTTTGAGGGCTTCCCACCTGTGGTAAAGTCAGGAAATCAGACTAGATGCAGTAGCGGTGCCAGCATTTCCGGCGCCCTAGGCGGCGGAAGGTCCTGCCCCCGAAATGCCGCCCCCAACAGCGGCAGCGGAAGGTCCTGCCCTCAAATTTCCACGGCCGGCCGGGGCGCCGGCGCCCCTCAAATGTTTGTGCCCTAGGCGACCGCCTAGGTCGCCTAATAGGTTGCGCTGGCCCTGACTAGATGATCACAATGGTCCCTGCTGGCTTTATAGTCTAGGAATCTCCAGCTATGCAATTAACTCACATGTTCCCTTTGATGTGTTAATCTGGCAGCTTCAGCCACCAAGCAGTTTAACAGTAACATAAGTAAAACTGACAGTCAGGTGGTAGAAACCTACATACTTTACTACAATGGGAACAGTGCTGCAGGCTTTACCCCTGTAGTTTTGCCAGAGTCATAGCTGCAGAACTGGGCATTTACAGCTAGTACAAAAGAATCATATATTTTAAATTAGAGATTCCAATGGTTAAATCATCACTATTTAATATGTGTTGACCAGTTACTCTGCACTACATGCTGTATGGTATACAGATGAAGACAGGGAGTCAAATTCTCTAAGGAATTAATTTCTTGGGCTTCAGTGAAGTTACCCGCGCAGAGAGTTTGGCCTATTGACCATACCCCAATGAGTTTATAATCTAGATCACTGGTCCCAAAACTTTTCAGGGTCATGCCCCCCTTTACGCCGGATGCTGCAGCGAGAAGTGCCACTGAAAGCCTGCAAATAAATAAAACCAGTCAGCTTTCAAAGGGGGTGAGGAAAGGTTCCTACAGCGTGGGGCTCATTGCAGTGAAAGGGTGATTGTCTGCCCCCTTCAGACCAGTGGCAGGGCTATGGTCCACCCATTTAGCACCAGGCCCAGCCTGATCTGAGCCTGAGAGGTGGCAGCTCAGCTAGTGTGTGAAGCGACAGAAGAAGCGAGAGGCTCTGCCAGTGCGGAGCAGAGGCTAGCGAAAGTGGGAAAGAGGTGGCTCATCCCACCACCTGCAGGCAAAGAGGACGCTGCTCCCCGGCACTTATGGGAGAAAGGGCTTCTCCCCGGTCGCAGTGGGCTCACTCTAGGATGGCCCCGTCAGACAGCGGGGGGCAGTTACTGAACCAGGGCGGCGTGTCGCTGTCAGCAGGAACCGGGGTAGGGGTGCTACCACAGCAGGTCCAGGCTCATCCACCTTCCTGGGGAGCAGGGGCTGAATGTGGGGACACGTGTGTGAGACGTGGCATAGAACTGTGGTGTCGGTGCAAGACTCACTGCTCTGGTGCATGTTCTCCCAGCAGCAGCTGGGCGAGCTGCCCCAGGACAGCCAAGGCTGCTGCTTCCACAACTGCAATGGTTTTCTCTTCCGCTACATCCTGGACTATATGCAGGACCTCCTGCTGATGCTGCCCCAGGACTTTCCTGAATGCAGCCACCTGCAGTGGGAGGCCAAGTACTTCCAGCTGCCCGAGATGGCATGCCCTCTGGCACAGAGCCAGGGACAACTGGCAGGAGATGCGCCCGCACCGCAGTGGCTCCCTCTGCACTGACCAGCCCCTGCCTCTGCTCAGTGATCTGGACGTAGAGCCATCTGAAGGTGGGGGCACTGCCTCAGCCCTATCCCCCAGCTCCAGTGCCATACACGAAGACCTGCCCTGCCCCCTTATGCAGGAGTAGGGAAGTTCTGTCTCTAACCGCCGAGACTTGCCCCAGGGACAGGTCATTACCCATCCACCATGAGTTGGGGCACATCCAATTTTTTACTCCTAGCTGTACTACCACCTCAGACAGTGTGGTGGCTCCTGAAGCAGCGAGAGGAGTGTGGAGTGCAGATATAAGACTCAAGAAACAGTTCTCAAAGGTAGCCAGGGATAATTCTGTTAAATTGACACGCAAGCATAGGGTGGGTGGTCCAAAGATGGAGTCACCCCAAGGCAGTGTAGAGTTGCTGTCACATTCATTTGTGTATATTAAATACTTGGAGCTTATTGCATGAAGTTCATTCTTTCATCACTCAGGGCCAATCCTCACTGGGTGTAAATTGACTAATTAATTAATTAAATAATCAGCAGCCCCCATAACATTAAAAGTTCTTCGTGTCTCAGTTAATCCTTCTTCCCAACCATGGGAGGCAGTGTGGCCTAGTTGAGTTATTTTCAAACTTCAGGTCGCGACCCACTACTGGGCTGTGGAAT
Organism: Platysternon megacephalum; assembly: GCA_003942145.1. Taxonomy (NCBI): domain Eukaryota; kingdom Metazoa; phylum Chordata; order Testudines; family Platysternidae; genus Platysternon; species Platysternon megacephalum. The sequence goes on from QXTE01000042.1 coordinate 3,924,230, forward strand.
GTAAGGCACTGGGGCATGGTGGCTCTGGTCAGCACTGCAGATGGGGCCATTACAAGTCCTGTCAGCGGTGCTGCCTGGCTAAGGCCGGCTAGTTCCTACCTGTTCAGACGCCGCACTGCAAGCTGGAAGTGGCCAGCAGCAGGTCCAGCTCCTAGGCGGCAGCAGGGGGCGGGGGGCGGGGGGCATGGTGCTCTGTGCATTGCCCCCACCCCGAGCACTGGCCCCGCACTCCCATTGGTGGATTCCCAGCCAATGGGAGCTGGGGGGGCAGTGCCTGCAGGTGAGAGCCATGCAGAGCCACTTGCGTGCTCCACCTAGGAGGTGGACCTGATGCTGGCCGCTTCCAGAGCGCAGTGCGGTGCCAGGACAGGCAGAAAGCCTGCCTTAACACCTCCGCTGTGCTGCTGACTGGGAGCCACCCAAGGTAAAACCATGCCCCAATCCCCTGCCCCAGCCCTGAGCCCACCAAAACCAGGACCCTCTTCCTGCACCCCAAACTTCTCATTCCCAGCCCCACTCCAGAGCCTGCACTGCCAGGCCAGAGTCCTGACCTGCTCCTGCACCCCAACCCCCTGCCCCAGCCCAGAGCCCCCTCCCACACCCTGAACCCCTCATTCCTGGCCCCACCCTGCAGCCCTCACTCCCGCACCCCAGCCCAGAGCCCCTCCTACACCCCAAACCCCTCATCTCCAGCTCCGTTGGGTCACGGGCATCAAACATTTTCTTCAACTGGATTGCCAGAAAAAAAGTTTGGAAACCACTGGCCTAGTTGACAGAGCCTGCCTAAGACTCTGTAGACTTGTGATATATTCGCAGCTCTGCCATTGGCCTGCTAGGGGACCTTGGGCAAGTCACTTCACCACCCGTGACTCAGTTTTCCCATCAGTAAAATGGGGAAAATGATACTGACCTACAGAGATCCATGAATGAAAAGTAACATATAAGAGCTCAGTATTATTACTTGAATCCCTTGTTTTAATTGGGCTACTTACAGGTGCCATTTTGCAACCCAAATAATATTGATAATGATAATTGTATAGGGTATTTTTTTGGAAGATCACAAAGCACTTCAGACACTAAGAAATTATGCCTTGCAGCATGCCAGCCCTTTTACAAGAGGGGAAGGGGAAGCCCTGGGATAATTAAAGACAGATTTCAAGTATACATACTTTGTTTTGTGTCCTTTTTGCATGCACATGTGCACACTTTGGCATACTCAATCACCCCCATTTTGTGAGCAAAACTTTGGATTTGCAAGTTTAAATGGGCCTTTCCACTATCCATTTGTTATATGAGCCGGTGCCCCATATGCACACACATTTGGGAGAATTGTATGCAAACATACATATGTATAAACATGCAAAAATGTGTGCAGACCTTGAACCTCCCTTTCTGAAAATTCTGTGCCAAGGATCTGTCTTGAATATATGGGCAAAGAGGCTGGGGCCAGTAAGGAGGAATCCTCTTCCCCAGGCAATAGACCAACTGTAGAGCTGTTCAACGGGGGCTTCTCCAGCCTGATCCCCTTCCCTAACCTGGGGGTGGAGGGAGACTGTGTTGCATCTCTGAGGATATAGTTTAACCCGGGAGCCCAGCGTCCAGAGGAGAATTGATGCATAAAGCACCTGATTTACAATTCCTATAGGGCTCCAAGGTGCCATTTCTGAACTCAACTATTTCAGTTGTCAGCCAAAATATTTCCACTTATGATTTTTTGAAAAGTCATAATTTTCAGTGAGGAGAAAAAAAATCAGACCAGCTCTATGTAGGATCTACTCTACATTAGGGATTTGTGCATCCGTATAGGTGCAAAAATCTCTAACCCACACAAGCTTTAAGGTATAAAGGTTTGTAATGTGCACTGGTTTGGTATTCAGTGAGTGTGCAAAGCAAGTCTAAGTGACACATTGAAGGGGTAGAAGAGGACTGTGTCTTACACCCTCCTTTTGGTTGCCTTTCCTGCTACCCAATTTTCTTTTGTCCACTGGGCACAAGTTCTGAAGTCCTTGTGTAGATACAACCGTAATCGACTTCAATGGGAGTTCTGCCCAAGGAAGGACTGAGTCAGGTTTTGATCCTCAACTTGGTGTGTAAACGGCACTCGTTTGCACACCAAGTGAACATTACTGTACTTCACACTCATTTTTTACCAACTTACCCCCAATGAGCAACTTTACACTTGTGTTGAATTTAGCCCCCCTCAGCATCCCTTCTGAAAGGGCCCATTCTTGAATGCATACAATCAAATATCAGAGGGGTAGCCGTGTTAGTCTGGATCTGTAAAAAGCGACAGAGTCCTGTGGCACCTTATAGACTAACAGACTTATTGGAGCATAAGCTTTCGTGGGTGAATACCCACTTCATCAGATGAAAATAGACATTGCAGATGCACAGGGGCGTTCCCAAAGAGGTGAGGTACTGGATGGGGGAAGTAAAGATATAAGCAAGCCTCTTTAGATAAAATAAGGAACAACCCAATCAATCTTCATCCTCAGATCAAACCAAACTTTTGTTTTGAGGTTACATAAAGTCTGGTTAGTTTTTCTGTTTCTTCACTATTGTTAATTATTGTGTAGCTCTTGCTTAGAGTTCCAGCTAAAGCTAGAAGGGAAAGCTCTGAAATACCACAAGACAAGCTGTTCTCACAGTATTTCCGGCCCAGTAGAAAGCACTCCTGAAAAAGTCTGTTTTTTGTCAGACTCTGAGCCCTACTTTTGCCCATTCAAAGCATTTTGAAAGTCCCTAAAAGGGCCAGAAGGGCATTCAGATCTTTGTGTGCCAATCTAGAACAAGACTTTTGAGGTTTGACCATCACTAGCAGCAAGATGACACCTACTGTTGCTTAGGTAAAACTCCTTGGTACTCCTGTGAATTCTGCCTCAAACTTTCCCTAGAACTCTCATCAAACAAAGCACATCCCACACATATTTCATAACTCTTTGTTCTATGAAAACTTGACAGGAAGCAGAATTCTTTCTGTGCCCATAAGCTAGTGGTTTAACCTTGTTGTGCCTCAATTACCCCTCTGTAAAATGAGGATAATGATACTTAACGTTATCTCAGAGGGGTGTTATGAGTCTTAATTCGTGAAAATGCTTTGAGATGCTGGGACAAAAGATGCTATATAACTACAAGGTTTTCATATCATCATCATTATCCATGTCATAAGCTTCACATGTGTACATCCTCCAGATCATTGGGATCAAATTCCAGACTTTGCATTGGAGATTTTTTCTCTCCCTGTGACATCATCTTCTTCTCTCTGAGCTAGGGCCACTGGACATTGTTCTCATCGGGAGCATTGCAGGAGGTTCAGTTGTCTTTATCATCTTTTTGGCTCTGCTGATTTACTGTATCAGGAAGAACAGAGCAGAAAGATATGAAGAACAGGGTAAGCACTTGAAATTTTCATGTTGCTGTCTGACCACTTAAAATCTCCTAGTTCTTTTCACAAACTGCTCAGAAATAGTGAGAGAGAAAGAACTGAGTTTTGTCACAGTGAAATTAAAACTGGTAATTTAAGTGTAGAATCGTGGTTACTGATGGTTGTTTTTAACAAGACAGTGCTATTTTCAAGGACTATTATTTACCAGTGAGGGCAGAACAGACCATCCAAAAGCTTGTCTCAGAGAAGCATCCATGATTATTTGAACATCCTTGATCTACATGTAAGCTTGAGAATCTCACCAGCACACTTTCTCATTAACTTATATATATGTAAAGACAACCAACATCACTAATTGCATTTGAAATGTAGGCATGCCTAGAGAGTGATTTGGAGTGCCTCCATTTTTTTGGATATGCAGCCTGAGACACTTTAAAGAGACCAGATTTTCAGAAAGTACAGAGCATAAGAGAGGTTTTGTTATTATTTATTCATCCTCTAAAAATCAGGCCCTGTTAAAGTGTCTCAACTTGGGCACCTGAACATAGGGGTATGCAAAAATCACTAGTAATTTTTGAAAATTTAGATTGAGTTTTAGTTTTGGTGGTCACAGAAAAAGAAGAAAAGGTATGTAATGAGAGAAATCTAATTCTAGAATACAGAGGTATTAGCTATAAATAATTAACAATGAAATCATCATTACAGGTTAATCATATCATTAGGGTGAACAGGGTTTAACTAAGTCCTACATGCTCATGAGATGTTTTCATGGTGTGACTGGCTTTACTAGCAACAGGGAGGACCATAAATCTCCCAATAGCCTTTCCTTGGAATATATCCAGTCTGACCCTGCAGACCTGAGAGGTTTGGATAGTTCAGCAACTGAACTTTTGGTTGCTCATCTGAACCAAACTCCAGACCTGTTAGGCTTGTCTTCACTAGAAAACTAAGACATGTTAGAACATGATCTTGAGGAGTCATGAACATAAGAACGGCCATACTGGGTCAGACCAATGGTCCATCTAGCCTAATATCCTGTCTTCCAACAGTGGCCAATGCCAGGTGCTTGAGGGGAAATTAACAGAATAGGCAATCATCAAGTTATTCATCTCCTGTCGCCCACTCCCAGCTTCTGGCAAACAGTTTGTTTTAGTTACCATGTTTCATTAACTTTGTGCCCTAGCAGTTAGTGTAGACAGGGACTGTTGTGTTTAACATCTTGCCAGTGGTCATGGGTAACCTTACTGGAACCAAAGATTTACCCATGATCCATTGACACAATTTTAAAACTGACTTGTCTCTGTCCTCACTGAGTGTTAAGGTGCATTTAACTCTGTGTTAGTTACCATCAAGGTAACCAGGTCCTTTGGAATGGTTCAATAGGAGTTTAGGATCAGTTCAATATTCTGAGCCAGTGGGTCACTCAGTCCCTACATCAAATCATACATGGTCACTGGCTTTTAAGAAATGGTAATAATGTGGCCAAAGACCATTAGTTTACTTCATCTGTGTGAAGTACATTTAGTATGGGTAAAAAGTACAAGATTGATTGCCCTTGTGTACAGAATCCTCTATTTACCTGCAGAACAATTACAGCACAGATAGCAGCAGGGCAAACTTCTTTTATGCTTCCCCCTGCTGATGTGTCTCAACCCTGTCTTCAAGGGATCACCTCCAAAGATGAGAGAGGAGTTCAGTCTCCTTGACATATTTCCTGCTTGCTGGTAAGCTGTTGTAGCTGTCCAGCAGAGCAGGCTCCTTGAGATAGGAGGGGATGAAACTGACAGAAATACTCTATGAGCACCGTGACCCCTACCAGCCAACAGACAGGCCATAGAGGTAGTCTGGGAGTAGATGGCAAATTCAGGTTTTATTATTTTATTGAAATAAACAGGATCCCCAACACCATACCACTTAAACTATGCAGGCATTTGACTGCTTGCCAGTGTCCAAGCCTCCTTCCCTAGGTAGTAGCTGTTCACCATAAATAATAATGCCACATTCCTTTTTGACTAATTTTTTTCTTATTGCCATTCTGTTTTTATTTCCAAAATATCCAGATAACTAAAAGGCACTAGCTTCTGCGTGATACCTCTGCTAATACTAACCCCCAGCGCAGTGAAAACCTTTGACCCCATTAGAGGAACAGGGCCTAGGAAAGATCTCAGCAGTTTCTTTAACTAAGACAGGCGCAGGCTGCCCTGCAGACTCCTTCTGTAACCAGCATGGATTATCTTCTGTTTGTTTGTACTGGTGACATGACTCATGCCAAGTCATTAACTAATTACTTGGCGGATTTGTAATTGCAGATGACGAGACACCGATGCAAATTCGACAAGTGGGTGATGAATTGAAATATCAGGAGCTTCCTCAATCTCCAGTTCACGCTCCGCAGAAGCAGCCATGTCAGCAGCAGAGACCCCCTCCACAGTCTCAAACTCTGTACCAGGTAGTGCCACCCAGGCCCAGGCCACGCACTCAGCTGAAGTCTCCAAGCCACATGAAAGAGAGACCGTAAGCATTTCTCCTGGAGGAACAGAACCTGTCCCATTACCTGCTCTGGTGAGACCCACCACAAAAATAACCTTGCAAATCGCCAGCAATTCCCCAGACTGGCTGCTTTTGTTGTGGAAGATCACAATCTATACTGAATGGGTGATAAAAAGTCTCATCGATGGAAACTCGAGGTGATCAAAGGTCATTACCTTGGCCCTTTTCTCCAAGTGACTCCATGCTAATGTGGGGCATTTAGTCCTGAAATCTGCTTCCTTTTTGCTTCATTTGGTTGTACCTCTCCTTCTGGGTTTTTTTTTGTTGGTTGGGAAAGGCCCTAAGACTCTATTTAGATGACTTCATCACATCTATCTCTTTCTTCCTATACCTGCACTCCCACCCAAACATGCCTCTAGTTGCTGCAGCCAGTCATTTGATCTTATGGAGAGGAAAGTAGTTGTGTTGATTGTAATGAAGGTCTGACATATTGGAGTGCTGGCAAGAAACTACAACTTTATTTCTTGGCTAGTGACATGACCTGGTTCAGGGTTCCCAAGGCAGATATGCTTGTCACATGACAGAAGCCAGTATCCATTGGCGTGAGAGATTCCTGTAACAGTAATACATATTACCAACCAATACCAAGTTCTCTGAACCTTGTTGGTTCTCTCATCCAGAGGTGAAAGTGGGCTGATACAGGCTGGTACGGCATACTGGTAAGAAGTGGCTGTTGGCACCGGCCCATACACAGATGAAGTTAAAGCGCTGCCGTGGCAGCGCTTTATCATTGCTGCCCTTTTTGCCCCTCACCCCCCCCCAAGGCTGCGGACGGGGTGGGTAGGAGAGAAGGAGAAAGGGGCAGCTGCCCCGGGGCCTGGCGATTTAAAAGGGCCCGAGACTCCCGGCCTCTGCTACTGCGGCAGTGGCCAGAACCCCGGGCCCTTTAAGTCGCCACTGGAGCCCCGGGCGGCACAGAAGGGCTGGCTAGGGGAGGCTGACCCCCGAGGCCCCGCCCCTTCCGGTGGCCCAGAGTCGGGTCTCCGTACCGGTAAGTCTTTCATCTTACTTTCACCCCTGCCCTTCTCCCATGGGCACTTCATGAGGATTACTTTAGATCTATGGCTTTGGTATCCTCCACAATCACTATATGGAATGATTTTATCTGCATCTAACTGCACCTGAGGCTGTCACATCAAGACTTTAGTCGAACTTGTATGCCTAGGGCCCAGTTAATGCCTTAGTTACACCTCAGAGGTAGTGTGGACCATTGTACTGGGATGCAGAAGTCCTAGGTTTCTATTTCTGGCTCAGCCACTGTCCTGCAGTTTTCTCTCCTATCCTTTGTTGATCTTCTCTGTTTAGAGTGTAAATGTCTGTGGTCTCTTGTTAAGTGTTTGTTCAGTGCCCACCATAATGGGACCTCTAGGTGCTATGTGTAAGCATTTAAAAAAAGAACCCCCCCCCCCCCCCAAACCTATGAAACCCCAACAAAGTCAATGGGGAAGCACAGAGGTAACTAAGGGAAGAATATTTCCCAAAGGATCATTTGGCTTCAGTTGTAAGGCTAAGTGTAGTGTAAACCATCCAAAAGACTAAGCTATCTCCATTCTCCAATCAGCGCCGGCTCCAGGGTTTTTGCTGCCCCAGGCAGCAAAAAAAAAAAAAAAAAAAAAAAAAAAAAA
>QXTE01000042.1:3932026-4031208 GCA_003942145.1 Platysternon megacephalum
CAAAAAAAAAAAAAAAAAAAAAAAAAAAAAAAAAAAAAAAGCCGCGATTGCGATCTGCGGCGGCAATTCGGCGGGAGGTCCTTCGCTCCGAGGGACCCTCCGCCGAATTGCCGCCGAATAGCTGGACGTGCCGCCCCTCTCCCGAGTGGCCGCCCCAAGCACCTGCTTGTTCAGCTGGTGCCTGGAGCCGGCCCTGTCTCCAATGTAACTCACTAACTTACATACAGTAGCTACTATCTGCTAAAGTACTGTTGTAAAAAAAAAATGCCTGAAAAAACAACTTTACCAAATTCCATAATTCTCCTTCCCACAAGCCTCATTAGATTTGCTTCGTTAATACATCAAAAGATTTTTTTAAATTCTCATCAGTAGCCCTGCAAAAATCAACTCAATACCTAAAAGTCAAGTTAGGATCTTTTTGGTTCATGCATGATCACCACAAATAGTGACTGCACTTTGAATGTGTTGATTATACATGAGTCAGAAGGGAAATCAGTGATCACTACTGTAGTTATATTGACTCTGCATTGCTCACAGTAGTAAAAATTGTACAGAGAGCTGACATGTCATAGAGGGTCAATTTATTCCCCTGCATGCACGCATTCTTAAATTTACAAGGTTATCCAAGGAAAGCTGATGACCCACAATTAGGAAATACATTGATATTGAGGGTGTGCCAATTTTATGTACAACCAAGTCACTTCGCACATATCCACAGTTTAAAATTAGTATGTAGAATCTATGTAGTGTAGGTTGAATGTGAATGATTGCAAAGAAGTCCCTTCAGGTTAGACGTGCCTTAAGCAGAAAACATGCACATTCTCAAAACACACTTTTCACTACACTCAATAGCCTATAGGAAAGTGTGAAAATCAAAGGAACTGCAGTAGCAAAGAGGGGAAAAAGCAGACTTTGGACAAACGTTTAACAAAATTGGGTTTGGATTTTGCCTATATTTTACCAATATACCATGATTTTGCTAATTTCACCAAACCCTGCCGTCCTTTCTCGGGGGTATTCTGCTCTCACTGAAGACAGTGCAAGTTTTGCACAAGAAGAACTGCAGGAGTTGGCCAGGGTAGAGCTGCAATTTACACACTATACTGTTCCTTATTCTATATCTTGTAACAATATAATTACTGCAAATGAAGAGCTGGAAGGATAAAAATTGATGCATGCCAGGTACGCAAAATCCATTTCTGGTAGCCTTAATTTTAAGTCCATATGCCAAATAATGTGAATATATTTCTTTCAACTGATGACAAAGCCTTAATCGCAACTCAACCAGGACAATCCAAAACGTTGTTGAACAAACAAATTAAACCTTTTTTAAAAGGAAATACTTAGGCTATGGGTTTAATTAGATATCCTTTCAAATGGAAAGGTTCTTCATGACACTGTTCTCTTTAAAATGATTTTGGGGGGAGATATATAATAATCACCCCAAATCTAGATCCAGAGGGTGGAGCAGTTGCTCAGCCACTTTGAAGCTGCGACAGCAGCCTCCCCAAACTAATAGCACAGCTATGATTTACTGTGTGCTCACTACTTGTCAGGGGCAGGAGAAGTTGACCAAGGGAGCCACATAGAGCTCCAATCCTACGAACGCTTAAACACATATGTAACATTGCTCACCTGAACAAAGTTACATACATGCTTAAGCAGTCACAGGATCGGGGTCCTTCTTTGCAGACTTATCTAGCCACAACCATTTGTAGAAATCCTGACCCCAAGCCCTCCTACAGAAAGAGCCACCACAGAGCCTCAGTGTAGCCTACTATTCCCCCCTACCCCATGTTGCAAAAAAATGATGATTTCATTGCTAGCAGGTATATTTGTCCTAATTTGCCCCTGACTATGAAGTGGATTGCAGCCTTGAACACTTAAAAACAAAAGCAAAACAAACAAGCCACAACACTGAGCTACGCCTCAATGGATCTGGATGCGATCTCTGAAGAAAAGAAGAGTGTAGGATATTAAGGATATCATCTACACAATGCATATCCTGTGTATATACAGGATCGTTACATCTACAGACTCCGCTGTCCGTCTCAATTGGCCCCGTGGCATAGAGCTTTTGGAAAATAAACCTCTCTTTTCTATGTTTGTGGGTTTAGTTGCACGATGTTGCTATGTTCCTAATCTCTAGTTATTATTGTTTGCTAAGTGCTAAAAAGAAAATACCAACTTTAACAGCTACTACAAAACCCCCAAATATAAATAAAATCAATTTTACCCAAAGCCCATTAGCATACCTCTTAATATCAGTATTATATCTGGGACAGTGATTGCTGTGAACTACATCCTCCTATGCCTAGAGGCCCTCTGTACACATCATACCACTTTTTTTAAAGTAGTAAGATGGAGTGTAAGCTTAGGAGTTTAGGAATTTTTACCCTAAAAGCAAGTAACACTCAAGTTTTATTAAATGCATATGATTGATCTTAAATTAACTGGGATCCCTGGCATAACAATTCTCTTGTTTAGGTGTGAGAAAAACTATTCTACATCCATCTGATAACAAACAAGAGTAAGTTTTCAGTCATAAGTATGGAACTTCATAACCTCATCTTTATCGATGATTGAATGTAATTTTCTATAGGAAAGATAACTTATTAGCATCAGTTTGTAGGACATTTGGGGTTTGACATGTATTAGAGTGCTAAAAGCATTCTGAAGTCACTAAAACTAACATAACCACCTACTTTCCCATTATTGCTCCTAGATAACAGGTTCTCTATGATAATAAAAATAGAAAGAAGAGTCTTTATAGCTTTTGTTGTTTAGAATCATAAGCTGTGAAACTCTGAAGGAAAGCAAGAACATCTGCTGTCAGCATTGCTCACTTTTTCCCATGGCTGTGTTCTTGTGGAATCTAAACAGTTGGTCAACAAGAATAAAACATTTTATACAACCATGTACATGATTTATTATTTCCCCCTCCCAAAAAAAGAAAGTTTACAGTTTTAGATTGAGTATATTATCACTCTTGCAGTTTTATGCAATCATTTCTTCAAAAGAGTTTGTTCTTTGAGCAAATGTTTGCTATATTGCTATTGCAATCCCTTGAAAGCTCAAATTGTAAAACTGTTTCTTTGCTCAAATGAAACCAAAAAAGTATTGTGTTTTTTATTGTAGCATTCTCTAATGACAGATGAATGATATTTTTAACACGGCTTTGGAGCGGAGAACGGAGCTGGAGGGCAGAGTAGTAGGTTTTTGCCCGGAGCCGGAGCAGAGCAATTCAAAAATTTGATTGCTCCAAATCCCTGATTTTTAATTTAGATTTTGCATTTGGGAACAATTTTATTTCAGTGAATATAAATAATGTACATTTTTCAAAGGAGATCAAGGAAAAGGAATACAAACATCCACTTTCAAACACCATGAACAGACTACTTGCAGTCTGAAGCACTGTGCCTTGTACTAAAGCCCCAATCTTGTAAACTCATTCAGCACGTGCACAACTTCATTCTTGTTAATAGTCCCATTGGGTGAAATCCTAGTCCCATTCAAGTCAATGGAAAGTTTACCACTGACTTCAGGGAGGTCAAGATTTAATCCATTGATTGTATAGGCATTACTTATGAGGGTAAAGTTATGCACATATAAATGTGCTTGCATGATTGGGGCCTCAGTCAGGATGGGTGATAATCTACTCAATTATTTCGTCTAAAAACACAGTCATTCCTCAGAGATCATATTTGAGCCAATGACAGCAGTTTGTCTCCACTTAATCGCAACAGAACCATCCTGGGTATTACCTTATTTACAGAAAATGCAGAATTAGTAATATATTCAATATAAGCAAAATATATTTTTTGTTTTCTATTTCAATTGTTTCTTTTCAGTGTCACAAAATGAAAAGGTTTGGTGTGCAATAGATATGCTATTAAGTATCAGAGGGGTAGCCGTGTTAGTCTGGATCTGTAAAAAGCGACAGAGTCCTGTGGCACCTTATAGACTAACAGACGTATTGGAGCATAAGCTTTCGTGGGTGAATGCTATTGTTATTCATAATCTTTTATCTAAACACAACCATTTGGGGCCTTATATAAAGAAGGCTGTGTGCTGCAAATCTAAATTTGTTCTTTTTATTATCTTAAACAGATGTCAAGATAAGTTGGTCTCAGTTTGTTACTATATAAAACAGACACTTACAAATGTATAACCTGCTATAACTAGGGATGTGGAAAGTAGTTCCTATCCCATTCAATAATTCTCCCAGAAGTCCAACACATCCCAGATCAAGCTTTTTGAGGTACAAAAAGAGTTGGTTAATATTTCCTTCTACTTCTGTTTTTCCCCTGTTCCTCAATACTTCTGGATTCTGGCTCAGACTGAAATTGCAGATATTGACATATACGTTTTGAAATATCACAAAGAAAGCCTTTTCTTAATGTATTTCAGGCCCTCCTAGAAATATGAAATACCCTAGATCTCACCAAAAAAAGTCTAGTCTGTTGATTTATTCAGTCAAGTTTTGCAAACTCAGGAGTTTCAAAGAGTTTGGATAAAGTTCAGATCAGCATTTCAACACTTTGGTGCCTGTCCAGTCTGAACCACTCAACCTTGGTCCATTATTATTTTAAACCATCTTCCCAAACAGCAGGAAACAGCAACCAGCCTTTTCTATCAGCTCAGAAGTCATTACTTCCATGTAATTTCTCTGAGCGTACAGATACTTAAAGTTTATGAAGTCATTAACCCTATTGTTTCTAGTATCTGTCAAATACCACACAGCTCAAGTTTCTGCAGACCAACAAGATAAAATCTCATCACTATCAACACTGTTTATAGTGCTAAAAGTCAGTTCTGACAATGCGATAATGAAGTAAAATAGGTTTTGGTATTTTTCTAATTTTACTCTACCTGCCCCTGAATGTTTTACTTTCACTGCCTATTAATGTAAACTCATACTAGGAGATAACTGACTTGGTTAATGAGATTATGGTCACAAAAGTGCCTGTAAAACTGTCACATTATTACTACACACATCAGATGTGCATGTTCTGAAAAACAGCTGTTTAATTTCTAACAAGAAATGACATTTTACTGCTGTCAGCACTACAGAGTCCATAGACCTGTGGAAAAATGAGCTGCCTTCTATTTTGTTCATGCAATAAATTTGCCAGTCAAGTTCTTTTTATTTTAGAATCTGTTTACACAAGAACTTCAGCTCAAGCTAAATTCTGTTGGAATAGACGTAAAGGGAAGATGGAAATTGCTCTGTTGTAGGGCAATCCCACATAATGTAAAGCCAGCATAGAAAGGTCTATACTATTCATGCCACCCACCCTTTCATGGAAAGCATTCTGAGGCAAGCAAAGGGCATGGCTAGAATGTGATGTGCTCCAGTCATCTTGGACCATTAGAATGTTCTCTAGGCTCACTGAAACACTTTCCTATGTTACAGCAACACAGAGTCTGTTTCCTGGATTAGATGTGGTGCAAGGGAGATCTGAACCTTGTGTTTCTATGGGTATTTAAAGGGACATACAGGTACAGATGTAAAATACACATATCCAATATACAGATTTTGTATACAGATACTTGAAATATTATTCACTAAAGAATATGTAGGCATTTGATGCAAGATTTTTATCTACCGACAATTACACAAGTAGTGGGAATATACCTTGTAGAAACAGACGTATACGTAAGCATTTGGTGCAGAATTCCAAAATTTTAATAGTTCAAACATAGATGTGCAAGATAGAAACAACTACAGCTTGGCTTTCAAATATTAGTTTGTGCTTGCAGTGCTGTCAATTAATGCAAAGTCAATACGATTTGCCAACTAAATCAACATGAACTACTTAATCCACATGGAGGCGATATACAAATCTATATCTAAAAAGATAATGACAATTCAAACAACAGGTATAAACTTTTACTACCATAACTTCCATCTTTACATTCTGTACCAGAGACTGTTCTTCTGGCCCCTTACCTCCCAGCTGCCCCATTCTGTTTAGAAATATTCTATATAGTGATTGACTTTAAATTCATACACCATATCAAGAATTTCTCTACAATAATAATCTTAGACCAACTATTCTAGCAAGTTCTATTCTTTCTGTCTTTCTGATAGATGTGATGGATTTTTAAGCATTTTTATCAAAAAGAAATTGAGAAAAAGCCTGTATACTTTTCGGTTTTACTGTCACTGAGAACTACTTCTCTGAATACATAAAAGGCATCTTAGTATTTGACCATAACTTGCAGTGTAAGTCTTTAATATGCTGAAAGAAGGGGATGCATGCAAACACATGCTTTCCCTCCGCCCCAAATGAGTACAACAATCTTATTGCTTGTACTGGTGCTCTTGGGAAGCAATTACTACTGTAGAAAGCAACTCTCACTGGGAGACCCTGTGTGACTTTTGTTAGAACATTAGCAATACTGCAGGCTGTAATTAGTTTTATTGACTCTCCAGCCTTTCTCCAGTCATATTTTTACATTACTACAAGCCCACTATATGTGGATACCGCTCCCTCTTTCACAACAACATTTCTTCTAGCACCTATCTGCACCAGTATTAAAAGTGTGTGTAAGTTGAACTAGAGAGATGCCACTGCTAAAAGAATTTTAATGCAGTTTTCATTCATAATGTTATAAAATGAGTAGGTTCATGTCTTGCTCCATAGCTGTGGCTAGTTTTATACACAATATCTCAATTCCATCTTTCATGAACATAGTTTGTTTTTTTCATATTATCTACAAGCTAATATATATAAATACACATAGTTTAATTTTCTCTAATGTCATTTTTAATTACATCAATGTCCTGACCATAATCATATTTAATGGGATTTTCCAGTGATAAAAAGAATCTAAATAAATTATTTTGCCTTTTAATGTGTGTTTCCAGTAGGGATTTTATCACTGAAACATATTTTAAGATACTATCAGTTATATTTAAAACACGAATGTTCCCCCTCATTTTCCATCTATCCTCCTGTTTGGATGTTGCATGATGCACTAAAGATAAGTCTGTTACACCATAATAATTTCCATGGCAATAGATGGTATTATAATGAACACTGGACTAAAAATTCAGTGCAGACACTAGCCTGACCTGGGAAGCTGTGGAAAGTGCTATTTAAGATCAATATCTTTAATTATAAAGAGCATAGAGTTAAGTATTAATACAGCTATTAAAAAGAACCTAAAAACAAAAATTGTAATCCTAATATAAAAGTCACTTCAGAAAAAAATGGAATGATCCTGGCAAACTGGCTGTCAAATTGGAAGTGACAATGTATTCCCATAAATTTTTGCTAATCCTTGGCAATAATGGAGAATATTTGACCTTCTGAGCCAGCGGACTGAGAGAAAATTGCGATGTCAGAATGAAGTATTTTTGTTATGCAGATGACCTAGTTGAGAACAGGAGATTCTTTCCTGAGTTTTCTAGCTGTATTTCCATAAAGGTCTTGACATCCAGACAAACTGATCTGCAAGATTAATATTGTGAGATGGCAATAGGTATCTCATTAGAACACTTGTTCATTGTTTGGATTTCCAATGACTCCTACTAATGCTTTGCATGATAGAGGTAACAAGCTTTCAGCTACTCATTGGAGTCTAGCTGCTGTATTGGATGTGATACAGCAATAATGGTGGGGAACAACGGCACTGAACCTCAAGGCTGAGTAAACATCTTAGTATTAGAGGAAGTAGATGAAAATACAAATATGTTGTTCTTCTCTCTAGTCCAGTGCTACTTTACAGATGGGAAGACTGAAACAGAACTAAGGGCCTTTCCAGAGTTTACTCAGAAAATCAGTCCTCTGCTTAAACTACTATACCACACTCTCTCCTTCACCTATATGTGGGTTTTTTTGACTAATTGCCTACAAATCTGAAAGCTATTTGAATATTTAACTGATTTAAACACTCTCTCATATATTGTCGCTTTACCTTTCCTCAGCCTGGTTACTATCTCAAAACTTTTGAGAGACTTTTCTTCTACCTTTAGAAGGCACCTGCCCTCTTTCCTTTTAAAATCACTTAAGCCTGCTTTCCTAGCTAAATATATAAAGTATTCTAGTGCAGTGCTACTGTAACACATGCTGTTATATATTTCAATGGTACAACTGAGTTCAGAAGGAAATCCCATCTTGATCAAATCTTCATCCTAACCCTGTAGAGACTAAACATATTGCTGTAGCTATATCCACTGAATATCAGCAGTAAGCAGACAGATGATTAATGTATTTATCTTCTAGCATCTGCCTGCCAGATATTTTACCATGGATAACTCACATTAGTTACACTCATGTCTCTATGCCTTCTTAGAGCTGAAAATATAGGGCTGTTGTAACTCTTGTAAAAGGAAAAAAAATAGACTCTCTTCACCCTCTCACACACTTTACTTCCCGGATGGATCAAACACCACTATCTGTTTACAACATCCATTCTTGACTTACTACTTTGTTGTTTCATTCTGAAACCTCTTGTATCTCTTTTTTAGAGTAGCTGATTTCCCTTTATGGAAATAATCACATCCTTTGTTCTCACTCACTTCAGAGACATAAAAACATTACATTTTTGCAAAAAGAAACATGCACATCCATCCAATTCTTCCCTTCCCCCAATCCCACTATGGGGGCCTTATCTTTAAAGCTACTCTATTTAAATAAAACTAGCTGGAAGAACATAAGTTTGAACCATTTGTAACTTGTATAGCTTCTATCTGAATTCAAGGGCAGAGAAGGACTTTTATAGTTCAGTAAAAGCAACTCGTCTTTGTTCCCGTAGCTGCACATTTTATTCATAAAGTGTGCACTAAGCTGAATATACTTTTCTTGTTATTCACCTAGCTGTGCAGTGAGGCTATTGGTTTATTTTGAAGTTGAAGCAAAAAGGTGATTGTTCAGTGAGAGTTTAAGAAAAAAATGCATGCACACAGAAGCAACAACTCATAAGACTACAATTTTCCTCCCTAAACCTAGAAATGAATTTTAAACCAAATAAATAATTGTAAACAATTGGAAATCTTGGAGGCTTAGAAACTAAAGTGCATTGTCTAATACAGATTTGTGCGCTCACATCTATTTTAAGTGACAATTGTTTACACGTATGCAGTGTAATAGTAGCCGTGTCAGTCTCAGGATATTAGAGAGACAATGTGGGTGAGGTAATGTCTTTTACTGGACCAACTTTTGTTGATGAGAGACATTCTTTCAAGCCACACAGAGCTCTTCTTCAGGTCAGAACTCTGTCCTGCTTCCCTCTGATCCCAAAATGTAATCTTGTCAGCTCTCACAAGCTAAGCGTGATTGGACCCAGTCAGTACTTAAATGGGAGGCCCCCCAAGTAAAATACAGTGTATTGCCGGAAATGGTGTTAGTAATTTTAGTAGCACTGCTTCCTATGACTCAGGCCTAAACCTGTCCCAGCATGGTGTTAAACAGAGCACTGCTGCCAGGGTTGTAAAATCGAGAGCCTGGACACTTATTCTCATTAAATGTCACTTGGCACTTTTCACAAGAGTAGAGATGTAAATGTCAGTTTCCCAGCCAAATCCCAAAGTCAAATACATACATTCTGCCAATACAAAATTCCCCCCATAGCTTCAGCTGGATACACTGGTTTTGTCCACTGACTCAGTATTGCCATCCCCAAATGTCCTCAAGTCACATTTGCAAGCTTTCCCCTGAAACTCATGAGGGCTAGAAATTTACTTTTTTTTAAATGAAAATTGAGATTCTTATGTAATTACATGATCCCAGAAGTTGGGACTTCAGGAAAAAACAAATCTCTCAGCATTCCATGATTTGATCATAAATTGTGTCAACTTTCATTGCAGTGTAGTGTGTGTGAATCTTGAACAGCTGCCACACATCACCCAAAGGCAGCTATATTTCAGTGATAGATTAAGTGAACCTTTTATATAGTTTCTAAAATGCTATGGAACCCCCTTGTCCTCCAAATGAGGAGAGGGTTTTTTTTTATTGTTTTATTAGTATAGTCCCAGCAAACCTTTCTTTTCTCAGAGGTTTGTTTCTAAATACACCCTCATAGTGGTGATGACAGATGTTAGATACACAGTTCAGGAGGAAACTGAAATCCTCTGTTTATTTCATTTTGTACAAGTATCTTAAATACCTACTCAACCCACCCCACCCACCCAAAAAAACCTCATTGGTCTCATTTTCCCCTGCTCTGATAAATGGAATCAAAGGAATTGGAAAAATAGGCAAAGAGCTCTAAAACTTGTGGAAGGGGAGAGTGAAGTCATCCAGTCATATTTCCCTCAGAAACATATACCCACCAACTTCCCTACAACTCTGGAGAAGATGGAGTCAAATACAACATTTTACACGCAGCATGCCCACCTCAGAATCTGACAGCTTTCTGACAGGATATCCAGTGACCAAACCATTCATGTAAACTCCTTTTCTTTGACCCCTCCAGAACTCTGCACTAAAGAGACAGTATGAAGCTGTCATAAACATACAGCTAAGGGTAGCATAAAATCCATCCTTTACCTGTGAGGGGTTAAGAAGCTCAAATAACCTGGTTGTCACCTGGCCAAAAGGACCAATAAGGAAAGAAGATACTTTCAAATCGGGGGCGGGGGGTGAGGTTTTGCTTGTGCTCTCTTTGTGTGTGCCCTCTCGGACAGAGAGAGGGACAAGGGCAGGAAAAAAACATCTCCTAAAAAGATCCTGAAATGATACATCTAAAATTACAGAAATTGTAAGTAATCGCAAGGACATGTGTTAGATTATCTTTTGTTTTAGCTTGTGAATTTTCCCTATGCTAAGAGGTAATTTTATTCCTGTTTTGTAACTGGGAAGCAGAATCAGAGGGGATCCTCTGGGTTTCAAATCTTTTTATTTACCCTGTAAAGTTATCTTCCATCCTAATTGATTCTTTTACTTTTTTAAAAAAATAAAATTCTTCTTTTAAGAACCTGATTGATTTTCAGTGTCCTAAAAACCAGGGATTTGGTCTGTACTCACTTTGTTAACCTATCGGTTGGTATATTATTCTCAAGTCCCCCCCTCCCCCAAGAAAGGGGGTTAAGGGGCTTGGGGGGATATTTGGGGGGGGGGGATAGGACTCCAAGTGGCCCCTCCCTGAATGTTTGTTTAAATCACTTGATGGTGGCAACACTACCGTCCAAGGACAAGGAAAGGAATTTGTGCCTTGGGGAAGTTTTTAACCTAAGATGGTGGAATATAAGATTAGGGGGTCTTTCATGCGGGTCCCCACATCTGTACCCCGGAGTTCAGAGTGGAGAGGGAACCCTGACAAAGCACAGGTGAAATACTTTGAAAGTCAAAAAATCTGTTGGCTCAAATGCAAGAGTCAAAGGCAGCTAGAGGTACATGAGGTGTAAACCTCTCCAAGTTTGTTGTACATATGGTATTTCAGTGTGGAGACCCATTTTTAAAACATCTACTCAAAACTACTTTTAAGACTTTAAAAACCAAAACACTGAGGGTTTTGTTTTGTTGTTTTTAAATGTTTATTTCTAGCACTTGTTTTCAAAAGCTACTTTACTTCTAGGCCACTAGTCTCTTGACCTTTTGTCATCATTTTTGAAAGCATTCAGATAGCTTGGACTTTAAAAGATCAAACAGAGGTAGCATCTCTGGATTCAGATGTAGTCACTTTGATCTGAAACATGAGCGTAATCAAGAGAAAGTCAACTTGAAGATGTTCATCTTAACCTTTTGACTTATTCTCTTGCATAGTGTTTCTCAACCTTTTCTGTTACTGAATGATTCTCCCATCCGCCCTGGCAATAGAAAGAAGCTCTTGGATTAACCTGTCTAGTGTCTTCTCTATGTTTGCTGGACTGTTACAGAGGGGGAATAAGAAGGGAAGGGAGAAAACTAAGTTTTACTTTCACTGAAATCAAAAGGAAGAAAAAAAGATTTAATTTCACATTAATTTGAAACATTTTTTGACCAAATGGTTTGAAATGAAATTTGTTCAAAGATTATTTTTTGTGGTGAAATTTCATATAATTTGAAAAGTTTTGGGGGGGTTTGGGTGGGGGGAGAATTTTTTGAGTTCCTTCATCCTTACTGAGATATTGTGACAGAGTCCCACTGGTGTCAGTTGGCAAAAAGAGTTCACTACTCTGTGTCAGCAACTCCTAACAGGCCTGAAAAACTCATAAGATCTAACACACCACTTGCCTAGTATTTATTCATAAATAGTGTCTTGTAAGATAGCAAATGAAAACTAGTGTCATTCTGGTCATTAGTACCATTTTAAATATCATCATTATGTACATTTCACAGAGTTGTGTGTACCTACTAAAATATATGTTTTAAACTATGTAACATGGTAGAGTTGACAGACAGGTTTTCTCCCAGATGAAGCAGGTCTATTCACCTACCCCTGTCTGTTGTAAATTAAGTATTCATAAGTCAAACACAGTGGAAGCTATATTTGCATTGCAAGTCAAACATGAGGACCCGAGTTAAACATAGGGACAGCACTCCAGAGAAAACATTGGGGGACTAGTGACACATTCTGGTTCATCATTGAGGGAGCAAAACGAATGGTGCTTTTTTAATCCTTGAATAGTGGATTCCAGCCATGTAGATTGGTTGTGCTGGAAGATGGCTATAGGTGAGAAACTACTTTAGGATTTTGGCCTGTTATGGTGTTTTATACCTTTTGTTTGTATGTAATCATTTGTTTCCATTGTCCTTACTCGGTATCTCTTTAAATCTTAACATTGATAGTAAACATTGATAGTAACATTTCAGTGCTGTAATGTTACAGATTACCTGATTCTGAGCTGTGCAGTCTCTTCGGGGACAGCTTATATGGTAATTTCTGTGAGCATCCAGTGACAGAGGCTGGTCACTATAGAGAGATGCTTCAGAGCTTGGGATCTGGGGTACAGCAAGTGTTAACCTGCAAGGTAAAGTAAAGGCTGGCAGAGCCCTGAAGAGATTGCTTGGGTCATTAAACAGGCTGGGAGTGTCAATGAGCTGACACCCAGTTTAGCAATAGCAAGTCTCTTTCTCTCTGCAGCAGGGGGTTTACACAGAGACTCTCAGTCCTGGGCACCCTGAGAAAGTGTCAGAGACAAATTGCACTTAAGTACTGTAGAAAACACTTGCAATAATTTTGCATAAACTTTAGACATGCCAGGAATCTGTTTCTGACAGAAGTTGTTCTTTATGGCTTTCAGAGTCTCTTCAGATCAATCACCTGGGGGCAGGGAGGGTGTATTGGAGAGCATCACTTCCATTAATTTTTACCTGCTCAGATCAAGTGCTCCTATTCGTGCTGTCTCCTGTTACAGGGGGCAAAGAGGGGTGCAGTTGCTGCTGCCTCTGCTAGCTGCTTCCTAATCTGTACCAAAAGCATGGAGCAGGGCAAACAGAGGAGGTTCTATCCTGCCTTCACAAACAGGTTTGGGGAGCTTACTGCTGTCTATCTAGTACATTAGTGACCCAAGTCGGGAGAGGACACCAAGGGAAATCTTCTACCATGTGTGAAACAAGGCAGTGGGGGGGAAGGGGAAGGGATTTTCAGGAATGGGATCAGATAGATCCCTTCCTTCTACCGCTAGGTGAGACTGCAGTGAAGCAAAAGGAATTCCCATGGGGAATAGGAGGTAGTAAGCTGCAGCAGGTAAAAGACAGACCCTTTCTCCCACCCTGCCTCCATCAATAGTGAGGAGGGAACATCTGGTGATGTGAAGTGAGGGGGACACAGGAGATCCTCATGTCTACAAGGAGGGGGCTGAAAGGGACAGGGAGACCCCAGGAATTATATGGGGAGAGATACCACAGTGGAGAAATCCTGGGGGAGCAGGAGAGGGATAAATACAAGGGACCAAAAAGCCCCAGAGGAAGGAGAGAAGAGATGTGTGGGGGTTAAACTGCTCGATAGATACAGGAGGATGTGAAAGCAGAAGACAGAGAGGAAGAAATAAGGGAAGAGAAAGAATAGAGGGAGCTATTTAGATAGGAGGAAGTGAATGTGAGGGAAAATAAGGCAGGCAGAGAAAGAAAGAAAGACCAGACCAAAAGAAAGACCGTGAGTTTTTACTTTAGAATCGTTTAATCCGAAGCTTCATGGGAAAAAATGTGATAAAAAAAGAACAGTGTATAATGGGCAGGGACATGAGTATGTAATATCTCAGGAGTTCTTGTCAACAGGATGTGGTGTTCTGTACATATGGTGATGAAGTAATCTGTTAAGTGTTTCTTTTTAAATCATCTTGACATTGTCTTTTTGCCTAGTTTTATTCTGCTTCAGATTAGAAGGATACACGAGTATTTGGGTGTCTGTACTTCTGGTGTGTGTTTGCATACTCCGATATCAGTGTGGTGTGCTGCTTACACTGGAAAGTGTTGAATTCTAACACCCTCTCCCCAGGGCCCAGATCTGTGTTTAGAGAGCCAGTAGAACCATAGTAGCAGGGAAGAGAATGATTTTGGTTTCAGGAATAGCAGGTTTCAGGAGGAGCTCAACCTAGTCATGAAAGTATTGTGGCTGAGGATAAGTTCTGGGACAATTACAGGTGAAGGATGAACTACAGCACAGTTACTAAATGTAAGCATTTCAAGGGGTAAGCAAAAGTCATGTTTTCCCCAAATGAGTGTAGAGCAAGCAAATTCAGACTGACTACAGCACTGAACTCAGTACAATGACACTATTTAATAGAGCTGGCTGCCTGATTTTCATTTTTTTTAAATGTTGATTCATCCAAAAACAACTCCAAAAAAAAAAATCAGGAAGCTTTGTCAGGTCCAGGATGGAAATTCTTGTCAGAGAGAGACTCACCTAGAATAGCCAAAAGCCCAGCAGTTAGTGTGCTCATCTCCTTTGTGGGAAACTCACATTCAAGTCCAGGACTTGAACCTCAGTCTCATATCCCAGGTGAGTGCCCTAACCACTTACTTGCATTAGGTTTGTGTTCAGATGGTCCTTATATTTTCTACAATATAGGAAATTGAACCTCTATGTAAAGACATACAGAGAAGAAAAAAAAAACCACAGTCCCTTGGTTGTGGTTGCCCCTTCCCACAGGCAAAGCAGATTATTCTAGCCTCCATACTTGGCCTCAACTGCCGACAGACCTGAATCACTTCATCACAAAGCCATATTCCACGGTTCAGTGAATTTTTAATGTCAGCTATTCAATGGAAGATTATTTCTGTTACTAGCCCGTTCAATGGGTCTTTTGCCTGAGACCCACAATGGTACAGGTGCCTAAATCCCAGTTTTAGGCTCTATTACAATCCACAAAACCTCTGTACAGTTATCGCTTAACCCAGTTGGGGCCTAAACTCATTTAGTGTCCAAGTTTTTGCAGTAAAAGTCCCCTTGGTGCCCAAGTTTCTGCCTCTCGGTATGTGAATAAATACCTAAAGAGTCACTGGAGCAAGGGGACTGGCCCCTGGATCTTCCATCTTCCACATGGGTGCCCTGACCTCCAGGCTACAGAGTCAGTCACTAAGTACTTGACCACCTCTGGTCATTTTATGTGGAGTTAGGCAGGCACCTAACTTGTTCTTGCAAGAAACTTAAGTGTCTAAGCTGCCCGACTTCAAGAGAGGGTTTACCACTTGTAGATCACTTAGCAGAGAGATAGACACTTCCTTGCAGACCAGGTTTAGGCACTGAACTCCATGGTAGGGGCAGGGCTTAGGACACTCTTCTCATCAATATTTTCCATTGGCTAGTTTAGGAAGCTCCCCACACAGCATGCTGCCTTATATAACATAAGAATATAAGAACGGCCGTACTGGGTCAAACCAAAGGTCCATCTAGCCCAGTATCCTGTCTACTGACAGTGGCCAATGCCAGGTGCCCCAGAGGGAGTGAACCTAAGAGGTAATGATCAAGTGATCTCTCTCCTGCCATCCATCTCCACCTTCTGACAAATAGAGTCTAGGGACACCATTCCTTCCCCATCCTGGCTAATAGCCATTAATGGACTTAGCCTCCATGAATTTATCCAGTTCTCTTTTAAATGCTGTTATAGTCCTAGCCTTCACAACCTCCTCAGGTAAGGAGTTCCACAAGTTGACTGTGCGCTGTGTGAAGAAGAACTTCCTTTTATTTGTTTTAAACCTGCTACCTATTAATTTCATTTGGTGACCCCCTAGTTCTTCTTTATGGGAATAAGTAAATAACTTTTCCTTATCCACTTTCTCCACATCACTCATGATTTTATATACCTCCATCATATCCCGCCTTAGTCTCCTCTTTTCCAAGCTGAAAAGTCCTAGCCTCTTTAATCTCTCCTCATATGGGACCTGTTCCAAACCCCTAATCATTTTATTTGCCCTTCTCTGAACCTTTTCTAGTGCCAGTATATCTTTTTTGAGATGAGGAGACCACATCTGTACGCAGTATTCAAGATGTGGGCGTACCATCAATTTATATAAGGGCAATAATATATTCTCAGTCTTATTCTCTATCCTCTTTTTAATGATTCCTAACATCCTGTTTGCTTTTTTGACCGCCTCTGCACACTGCATGGACGTCTTTAGAGAACTATCCACGATGACTCCAAGATCTTTTTCCTGATTCGTTGTAGCTAAATTTGCCCCCATCATATTGTATGTATAGTTGGGGTTATTTTTTCCAATGTGCATTACTTTACATTTATCCACATTAAATTTCATTTGCCATTTTGTTGCCCAATCACTTAGTTTTGTGAGATCTTTTTGAAGTTCTTCACAGTCTGCTTTGGTCTTAACTATCTTGAGCAGTTTAGTATCATCTGCAAACTTTGCCACCTCACTTTTTACCCCTTTCTCCAGATCATTTATGAATAAGTTGAATAGGACTGGTCCTAGGACTGACCCTCGGGGAACACCACTAGTTACCCCTCTCCATTCTGAGAATTTACCATTAATTCCTACTCTTTGTTCCCTCTCTTTTAACCAGTTCTCAATCCATGAAAGGACCTTCCCTTTTATCCCATGACAACTTAATTTACATAAGAGCCTTTGGTGAGGGACCTTGTCAAAGGCTTTTTGGAAATCTAAGTACACTATGCCCAGTGGATCCTCCTTGTCCACATGCTTGTTGACCCCTTCAAAGAACTCTAATAGATTAGTAAAACACGATTTCCCTTTACAGAAACCATGTTGACTTTTGCCCAACAATTTATGTTCTTCTATGTGTCTGACAATTTTATTCTTTACTATTGTTCCTACTAATTTGCCTGGTACTGATGTTAGACTTACCGGTCTGTAATTGCTGGGATCAACTCTAGAGCCCTTTTTAAATATTGACGTTACATTAGCTATCTTCCAGTTGTTGGGTACAGAAGCCAATTTAAAGGACAGTTTACAAACCATAGTTAATAGTTCTGCAACTTCACATTTGAATTCTTTCAGAACTCTTGGGTGAATGCCATCTGGTCCCGGTGACTTGTTAATGTTAAGTTTATCAATTAATTCCAAAACCTCCTCTAGTGACACTTCAATGTGTGACAATTCCTCAGATTTGTCACCTACAAAAGCCGGCTCATGTTTGGGAATCTCCCTTTTGTGGATACCATTCTAAATGCCTATCTCTCCCAATGCATTGTATGGGGAGCTTACACACCTAAATCAGGCTTTGTGGATCTTAGTTTTGCTCCTGTGATTTGCCAAAAAAAGTTAGGCATTGAAATGCTGAATGCCACAATGCTTATGTCCTTTTGTAAAGAAGGGCCTTCATCCCCTTGTGCTCAGTTTGCTTTCCACTTTTAGATTTGGGTGAATAAAATGTTGTTTTTTTCCCTCTTCAGAATCACTTGGCATGTCTGCTATTCTTATTTCTGAGATGTCCAATGTTGGATCCATTTCCTCCCTAATGGTTGCTTGTTGCTCACTACAAGCAATTGCACAGGCTTTCATGTGTGTATAAAGAAAGCTACAAATAGCTCTCAACACAAAGTTCTCAACCATGCTTGTAGCTGTTTCTATTGCTTCACATTGAGTCAACACACATTCTAGGCTTCAAAGTGATGTTTTAGGTTATTGTGTGTGCTGTTTGTGTTGTGCTGGGAGATTTGTGTTCATTCATGCGGGTGGCAAATGAGATGTGTCATGTAGTGAGGGGCTGTATGTGTTTGCATTTATGTATGCTGGTTAGGTTGTGTGTGTGGTTTTGAAGAAATATTGCAGCTGAGCTAAGTAATCCTCCATCTGTGCAGCGTGTCTCATAGGCTATAGCTAATTTGAATACAACAATGTCAGTGGTTGTAAGGGTAGGGATTAGTTGAGTTACCTCTGATATCACAATAGTCTAGAACTGTTGGCATGGCATGGATATCTGCCTTGCTTTCACATGGGTGTAATCTGTAAGGTCAAAATGGTTGAAGACTTGCAGATTGGACAGTAACAGACCATAGACCCCTGTAATGACTGAATCTGGTGATAGCTTTTTCTGTTCAGAGTCTCAACCACACTTATAGGTATTTCCATTGCTTCACTCTGACTCTATAGACATTCTAAGCTTCAGAGTGATATACAGAATTACAATCCTGGAATCTTATTTTTGTGAGGGGGGGGGGGGGCGTATGTATAATATATTATATATATAAATATAAAAATTCACCCACAAACTGTAGGAGAGAAACCGACCTGATAGTCAGTTTAACAGTGCCCACAACATTCTGAATAGCAGCAGTGAAAAATTAGAAATATCAGATCAGTTTTCACGGTGCTACATATTGTCAGTGTTCTGAGCAGCAGAGAGGTACCAGAACTGGTTGCAAACATAGGAAGACAGCTTTTCTTCAGTTAGTATCAGTTCTAGTTTCCAAGATTAATTCTACAACCATGAGAGCTAGAAATGTTCACAAGTGAAAGCTTAGAGTCAGCTGTTCATGTGAGAAAGCTTCCTATTCAATAAACAACTGGAGTTTTAAAGACCTACTCAGTAGTCTATCAGACTATAGTTGAGTCCTGGCTCCACTACACTGATCCCAAAGACCCCTAGTTTGTTGACCCTCAAGACATGTTGCAAGGCTCATCTATTCATATTGACTGTCTCAGAGGGGATTCAGGAAGGAAATCAGAATTATTAAGAAGGGAGGAGGTATTTGAGTGATTTATGAACACTGCTTCAGCCTATGAAATTGTATTAATTTCCCCCATCCAAATAATTACGTTCATGTATAGAGTTCATATTAATGTGTTTTCTAAATTTAAATACCTACCATGGGCTATGTATGTTATAATTCAATAGCTAGCTAAGAGTCAATGGTTACTAATGAGGAAAACAAATGGGAGGGTGGGAAGACAATTAACTGTAACACGGAGATCTGAAGAAATTCTATACTTTATCATCAAATGAAGTCTGGTTTCGCACCCAGGAGGAGAGAGGGGTTTAACAAAATTTGATGCTAAAAAGTCTGGATGGATATTCCAATGTAAACAGTCAATTAGTAATCATAGAAGCTAATGAGGCAAAGGACCAGTTAAATTACAACAAATTCTAAAGAAAATAGTAAAGGGAGTAGAAAAAGCTCTTGGAAGAGATGTTGCTGGTCCACTAATGATATGAGATGTATCCTAAGAGTAGAGAGAACTTCAACAGGAAAGCCTACTGCAGGAAGGATCAAGAAGAGATGTGTCATTACAGATCTGTAAAGCTGACTTCACTGGGGAAATAAAGGAAATGCTGTTAGCAGTTACTAATAAGAGTTTCATATTTTGAAGAACCATGAAATATGCATGAAAATGTTGTCAGTGCACAAAAACATTGAATCTGAGGGAAAAAAGTTATAGTACTGTCCATGGAACTGGAGTCCTAAGTTACTTAGCACATGCAGTGTGTTAAACTGAGAATGAGAAACAGGTTGCCATTAAATAGTTCAGGGCAGACGGGGAGAACAGGTGGGTTGTTCAAACTATAGCAATTCGTATTTAGGACATATGACTATAGTTTCTCATACAGGTCAGTCAAGCTTGGTCTATTACTTGTGAAAAAGCACCTCCACATGATTAGAAGGTTCTTGAGAGTAGTCAGGAACAAAGTGATTGATGTAAACATGGGAGTTTTGAGGTAGAACTAATTCAAAAATAAATCACATAGAAAAATAGCTGACAAACAATCAGGCAAACTTCTTATTACAGGAACAGATTGTGTATGAAAATAAAAATCAGCAAGGATGGCATACTAAACTATAAAATGACATTTTTCAGAAAAGCAACTTCTGGCCCAGACAAAGTTATGATTAATGATATATTTAGAATTTCTCTTTAACCCACCCTGTTGTTAGAGCTACTGAAGTCAGGTAAAAGTTATGGGGTTCCTTTGAGGCATCTGAAGCACATGATTAACTCCATTACTAGTAACAGAAGCATTCATGGGATAATAAATCCCATTTTCATTAATATTAATACACTAACCCTATGCTGTGTGTCATTTAAGACTGATCTAAACACACAAAGAATACCCGATACAAAACCATAAAAACAGTGATATGAAAAATGAAGGTATCTGACTGTACATACTCATCCAGACACACATTATCACTAGAACCACCATCATCCACTACAAACACCGAACTACAACCATAAGTATACCCTAGTAATGATGCCAGCCTTCACCAAAGACTGCTGCCACCATCACGAAGACCACCCACTACCCTCCTTGCTCTAACCCTCCTACCCTACATTATTGCACCATTTTAAAAAAGTCACTCAGCTCCTACTTTGAAAGGGGTATGCTTGTTAGCTGGCAATATTCTTCTAGCTACTAGATAAAAATCTTTCCAACAACTACCAACCATGAAGATTTGTCAGTGTATTGTGGTAGGGGGAGTTGTTCTTAAGTGACTGCATAATTTTCTTTTGGATAAGACTCAAATGGTGTTATTGGGATATTGCTCCTCCATCCCCAGAAATCTCAGGTGGGGTGCCAAAATGGGATTATCAACCAACTCCATCTTTGAAAACGTATATGGGACTATTAAGAGATTGTATGGGTATGTGAATGACACCCAGTGATATTTCTCTGCTTCACCATATATTGATTGTGCAGTTGATCAATTTACCCACTGATTGACCAGGAGTGGTTTTTCGATGAGAGAGCTCCTGGAGGCTGAACTCAGACAACATGTGTACATGTTGGTGGGTTGTGGGGGGGAGGGGGAATGGAGGAAACAGGTAATATAACAACCTCCTCACCTGAATGCTTCCACCTGTCTTTTGTTATCCAATAAGACCTCCAAATAGTGACCCTGAATCTTTATTCAACTACTTCTCCATACCCTGATAGAATAAAACACACTGCCAATTCTATCTACAATGTGTCTAAAAGACTGTTGCCATTTCTATCTATGTGTTTCTCACATTCAAGTTGAATTATTGCAGTGGTCTTTGCTTAGGACTATACAAAAATTATACTTGGAAACTAGCTAGCATAGAATGTGGTACCCCACTTAGGCCATGAGTAAAATTTTCAAGAGCAATAAAGTGATTTAGTAGCCTGTGTCCCATTTTCAAAAGTTAGACTCCTAAGTGCCCCAGTAAGTTTTGAAAATGTGACTTTTGAAAATTGTGTCCTTTTTCTATACAGTATTTTTTTTTAACTCTCTCATTCTTTCTTAAAAAAAAAACCCTTAAGGTGAGAGTTTAAAACATTATAGCTATTACCAATATAACTTCTCACATAGAAATTTAATCTTGTATATGAGTGCTTTGTTGCTGTTATTTAGCTTATATCACTAACTAAAACTATAAAAGAATAAGCATGTCTACATGGGGAGTTATACTGGTGTAACTATTAGTATAACCAATAAACATGCCCATCTAGGAAAGGCTTTGACCAACAAATGTATCTGACAAAAATACACTTCTTCATGGACAGATCTGTGGAAGTATGACAATGTGATGAAAGAAAGCATGCAAGGACTTCAGGGTGTAATCGTTACTTCATGGAATGGAGTTTTTCCTGCGGGGAGAACTTTAATTGGAAGCTGGTGCAGATTGTAGTTTATTAGTTTCTGGATACAATTCCAGGTGTGAGTTAATTTAAGCTCTAATTGGTTAGGATCTAAATATGAGCAGGCCAACAACAGGATCATTGACTTTGGAACCAATTCCTGTCTCAGTGTGACAGCTGAAATTTTTTGGCCTTCAGAGGACTTTTCAAAGCTTACTTGTTTCCCCAGGATCCCTCTTGGGGGCATGTTGGAGTATCTGTGTGTGGGCATGTAATCGGAGGAGGATAAAAAGTTTATATTTGGTGTATTAGGATGGTCTATTACAGGGGTCGGCAACCTCTGGCACGCGGCTCGCCAGGGTGCTTACCCTGGCGAGCCGCGTGCCAGAGGTTGCCGACCCCTGGTCTATTACATGAACATTGGTCCTAGATGGTTTCTCTGTATTTAAATGAGTTAATTGTGCACACATCCAAGTGTTGGATAGGTACATTATTCATGTAAATAAGGAAAAAAAGTTTCAGCATCACAGACACACATTACTATTTTCAATGAATATAGTGTTTTTCATTGTGCCTACCAAATCAAACTTTGAGGAGGAGTCACACTCTTTTTACAAATGTGCAACCTGTGACACAGAAAGGTTAAAGGACTTGACCAAGTTCCTATTGACTGCAACTCAAGGATATAGCAGAGTCTCCAGAAGATGGCATTTATGTCTCTGCAATGTACACTACTTCCATAAGCTCAGAGATCCTTCTTACATATGGTGATGTTCAGAAGGATGGATAGTGTCTGCTGAGAAATCATATTTGATTCTGATTACTTTCTTGATCATTCAAATTAAGTACTACTAAGATCAGTACAGATAATTGTGTCAAAACATTAAGCCATGACAGTGAAACCTTAAATATCAGTTAATAGTTCTTCAGCAAGAAAAGCCAGAGTCATCCTGTGGTGGAGAAAAGGGAATATCAACATCTTTGGGGGGAAAAAGTCACATTATAGGAATAATGAAGATTTACACATTAACACAGTTCAGAGAAGAGAGCCTGGTGTGGGGATAGCACAATTTTATATGCACTTTTTGATGTTTTCACTCACCTACGTTTGAACAGGTCCATGCAACGCTGAATATAGTTGGAAGATACAATAGGTTTAGGGACAGGGAAGGGAGACTGTACAATAAGCACAGTAAGAAATGCTTTCATACCTGGCAATAAGCATCTTAACATCTGAACATGGAATAGTTGAGGGTATGAACAACTGCCAGAGTAAGAGAAGTATGAAACTAGGAGCTAACCTGGGATGCAATATGTCAAAGGGAGAGGCCTGGAGAAATTGAGAGATACAGAATCCTAAAAAATATGAACTCCATGTTTTCTGCTCTCTTCAGTAATTCCTAGGGTTCAGTGGAAATATTAGACTTGTAATTTTTGTGTATTTTCCCCTTTTTGAATTAGTTTGGCCTAAGGTATAAACTTGAGGCAGGGACTACCTCACAAAGCTTAGCATACTGGGATCCTGACTGCAGCTTCTGGACATATACACACTGGGACTTAGGAGTGTCAGGTTCAATTTCCAGTGTTGCCATAGACTTCTTTTGTGACTTTAGGCAGGTCACTTATGTCTATATTTAAAATACAGATAATACTTTCCTCCAGCTCTTTGGCCATTTTGATAGTAAGTACTCTGGATCAGGAACTATTATATTCATGTACAGCGTTGAGAACTATGAGGCTGTGATCTCGGTTGGGGGCATTTATGAGATACTGCAATACAAATAAATAAAACTATTATTAGAATATTAAGACTTTTTGGATCTTCATCTGTTTCTGGAAGAGTTCATTAAAGTCTTGCACTGTATAAAGTCAGTATGCATCAGTGTGTCTTTGACCCTCAATAGATGATATAGCAGGGACCTACCTAGTTAAATTTAAGACCCATCCACTGCTTCAGTTTCCCTGTCACATCTGAATTTCCCCCCTTCCAATCTACCAGCATCATCCAAGATGACTTAGCCCTCCAGTCAAGTCACAAGAAGTCTAAATAAACAATAACTGCCTCATGCCAGGCATAGCCCTTTTTCTTCAAGGGTCCATTTTCTTCCACTCAATCCACTGCTGGGCTCAGCTCTAACCTTCCTGGGTCTTAATCAATTCCTTTGTATGTTCCCTTGGTCACCTTCACACAGCATAGCAGTATAGGAAGAACCCACATCCAATCTGTATATGGGTTTCCAGCCCTGGGAACCCTAAACAACCAGGCCATTTACCTCTATAGCTTCAATCTGCCTGCTATTACCCAGCACCTCTTCCTATACTCCCAGGCCTACTGGCTGTGCACCCGCTTTTATAAAAAAAACTCTACTCCCATATCTCACCACCCTTCTTTCCTGAAGTCTTCCTCTGCTCTCATAGACCTACTACTCCCCAGAGTTAGCTCTGCCTTCCACAGGCTCCTCCTATCCACCCTTCACTCAAGCAGGCCAGTTTATTTACATGACTTAACTTGCCTCCCAGGTAAAGGGAATAAGTGAAGTGTGGCACAGGTGCAGCCAAACCTCCATTCCTGTTAAAGGGCCAGCTCACTCTGACAGATGGTAAACAAGAAGTAGGTTCTCAGTCAAAGGCAAAAATCAAGGACTGATGTCCCATTGATGCTGTTATTTCTGTGACTGTGTTCCTCTGAAAACACAGGATGGGCTAGATTCACAAAAGGACTTAGGGGCCTGCCTCTCTAGGGCAACCAAAATCCCAGACTCAGGCCCCAATGGGATCCACAAAGCCACCCACCTCAACTTATGCCGAATCCTTTAGGCACCTAAACTCACTCAGCACCCTTTTTGGGGGGGGGGGGGGGGGGGGGAAGGGAAGAGGGACGCAAAAGTCCTGTAGGCATCAATGTTTCTGCCTCTGGCCCTGCACACTGCAGCCCCATACCTAGAGCGATATATGAACTGAGAGAAGATAGTTGTTCCTCTGCCTAAGTCTCTTGGGGGAACCAATCTGGTAAGCATGCCCAGAACTTGCCTATCAGATTGGGTCCCTCCAGCCAAGCTTACACAAAACAGATGGGGTTGGGGGAGAAGAGAAAGTGCTGAACCTCCCTCATAATTTTTAAGGGTAGTCACCTAAGAAGTGGGAGTTTCTCAATTCAAGTCCCCCCTACACATGCAGGGGAGAAGGGATTTGAATAGGGCTCTGCCCCCTTTGAGAGGAGTGCCCTAATAATGAAGCTATGGGATATTCTGACATAGGACAACCTCAGTCTCACCTCTTGAAGCTGTTCCAATGTGGATTAACTAATTAAAGACCCATTGGGCCAGAGAGAGAAAAAGCTCAAGTGTGGGAATGAATTTATAGCTTGGTGGTTAGCACATGATTCTGGGAAGTGATAGATTCAGTCCTACTGCTCTAATGACTTTTTAAAATGATTTATCCTCCCTGCAGTCCAGACTTAGGTGCCTATGTAAAAGATAGGACTGGAGATTAGCACCTCTCCGCTCCCCTGGATTGTCTGTTTTAGGCAAGGAGCCAACCAGTATGCTGGTTTTGTTATCTCATTCTAAGGCGCCTCTCTCTGCCCATACATAGGGAGCCTCGGCACAGAACTCAGGCTTTGTGAATCCTGGTAATTTTCTAGGCACCTAAAAATTAGCCATGGCAATGCTCAGTGTCACACACCTAATTTCTTTATGAATCTAGCCCAAGAAGCCTAAAGTCCACTCGTGACAGACAGTTTCAGGAAGAAAGATGGCAACTCTTTAAAGTATTATCCTTATGTACTAAATGGAAGAATTTGTCATTTAATTTTCCAATGACATATTGTTACAGCGTTGGGTAAATAGTCACAGTATACACACAATATATATAGCAGAAAACTAATGGTCCTTTCAGTACTGTTGCTAAATATGATACCCATTCAAAGGCTTACAGCCATGATAATATCAATATAGATAATAATCGTAAGAATTAGAGGGGTAGCCGTGTTAGTCTGGATCTGTAAAAGCAGCAAAGAATCCTGTGGCACCTTATAGACTAATGTCTGTTAGTCTATAAGGTGCCACAGGATTCTTTGCTAATCTTAAGAATGTTAAAGACCTAATTTTTCAGTTGAGTTTGAGAGGCTTTATATGAACGTAAAACTGTTTGGACATGTCTGAAAGGACATAAAACCAACCCTAAAAAACTGCTGCTTATAATCACAGCTGCATAGATTAGTGTTGAAATTTATTGCAAAGTAAGCTTCCAACATGGTCAACTGGAATGCCAAGTCTTAGCTGAAGATCTCTACAGGATTATTTATGGGAATATTTTTGAAGAGTGTGAACGAAGTGTGAGCAAGTAGTTACATTTTCAATATTTTGTATATACATTGGTATATCATTGACTTACAAGGACAGATCTTAATGGACCAGCCTTTACGTTTTCCAGTCTTCCTAATGTTTGCTATGACTGCATTGTTCTTACAACAGTCATTACAGATTACATTTTTCAACGCCCTATTCACAAAATATAAATAGCATTATTGCTCATGCCTCCCATGCATACCTTTGTAAATTGTTCCTGTTGTCCTCAGGGATCATTTAGCTCATCAGTACCGCTCATACTTTGTAAGAAAGTTCACAAACCAATCAGCTGTTACTTACTATAGGGATATGTCTTTATCTAAATTTGATGTCTTCCTGTGCCATCAGGTGTCACTTAGGGGATGAACAAGTCTCTGCCATTCCTGTCTATCCTGGGCTGCTCTTTGCATGTCCTCTGTGTTACTGAAACCCATACGTTTTCCCTTTCTAAGTGCTGTCTGGTGGAGGGATTCCTTCAGTCAGTCCCTTTTCCATGTTTCTTCAGTTGCCCAATGGCTCCCCTGCCAGGGAAGTCACTCTAGCTTCATTCTTAACACATAGACCAGATATTTAATTTTCTTTTCTGGAGAGGAGTCTGATGAATCTTGGTATTGGTTATAAATTCATACAATTTAATAACTGCTGTTTTCCCAAGGCATTTGCTTTCAAAGGCATTTAGACATCTGTCTGTACTTTTGGTGGATTATATCTCTGTACTGGGCCAAATCCTGCTGTTTATACCTGTGAATCCTCTGCTCCATCTCCCATGAAAGCAACGGAAATGTAAATGCACATTGGAGGGCAGATATGGGCCCATTAAGTCTAAGCATATAATCTGTATTTCCATAGGAGTGTATGTACATACTAGTAGAGATGTCACTCACCCTTACACCAGCAAAAGCCTATACATGAGCTTTGTGTCTAACATTTACCCATCAACACACTTTTGCATTCACATCCATTATTCTCTCCTTTGCAAATCTGCTGTTTCCCTGTAGGTGAGTCTTGTTTTGAGAATAATCTGTATGGGGAAAATACCTGCTTCTAACGCTAAGAATTATTTAGTCTTTAATGTATAATTTATTAGCATGTGGTTTAAATTTAAAACACTTGTCACTCACTGGGAAAATTGAATGTTTCAGTTAAGTGCAAACAAGATGTCAGTTCTGGGAAAATAAGTGTTTGGAATATTAAGAAATGGAAAAAATCAGCATCAAGTAAAGTAGTAATTTAACACTATTTATTTCAGTCAAGTACTCTGTGTGTGTGTGTGTGTGTGTCTTTCCTCACCACCCCTTAGAAGCATTGTACTGTTCCCTCCTCCTTACCCCCCCCCCCCTATAAACAAACACTAGAATCTAATCTAAGTTTAAACTGGAAGAGCCATGCTGTGGGCAGATTTATCTAATTAAAATTTTAAACATAGCTACCCTATGATCTGTAAAGCAATTCCCAATCAATGAAGTGTGCTAATTACACCAAATGCCTTTATAAAGGGAGATTTAATTGCAATGTACTTAGTTCCCCATTGGCTAATACATTCTTCCCAAAATAGAACAAAATTCATGGCTAGGATACTTTAATTATGAAGGAAACAATTTATTGTGATGTGAGGTAGGGTGATGTTTGTGAACATTATACTTATCTCTAGTTTAAAAGGCCTTGGATTTTTATGGAACAAATGTTTATTTGGCCATTTCTCCCTGATCGGGTCAAATAACTTTTCCAGTATATATCAGTTTAGAGGGAAAGATTTAAAAAAAAAAAAAATCTGACATGCAAGGTTTTTGAAAGCTATTCCTCCTGGAGCAATTTATTTAGTTCTACAGATTATAAAGCAATTTGTCTGTATAAATTATCTGAATAGCAATCTCCCTAGAAATTAGTGGTTTAGTTTTTCATATGCACGGTTTTTAGAAACTAAATACAAATTAATGAATTTGGTCCATAGCAACATTTTATTTTTGTTATGTTCAAGTGCGTAGTAACTTCATTTGTAAAACTATGGTCAGGGTAAGTCTAAAATACACAATAAGCCAAATGTTGCTCCTAAGTACTTTGATATAAATATGGAGCAGCTATATTGACATCAGTAAGGTTATTCCAGATAACAGTGGAACAAAGCAAAATTTAGTCCTTTGTTTCCCTCTATTTCTTTTCCCCCCTTCTAGTACCAAACTCCTAAGTCCCTTGACATAATTTGACATTGACTTAAGAACAGGCTCCATGGTCTCTCTCTCCACTCCTTGACAAGAGAAATCTCAGTTCCCTCTTCCTTATATTTTTTCACCTTTATTTAATTTTCCATTTTTTTAATACAGCTAATTTGAAAGACACTGTTGACCTATAACCTCTGACTTGGTCTTAGGGTACAAAATGATATATCATGTGCTAATGCATATTAAAATGCTTTAAGGTGGGAAAATAAAAGCTAGTGGAGCTGTGATGCAAGACAGTAGGGAAACTTAAGAATCTGTACAACAACAACAACAGTAGCTTTGGCTAGAAGCTGAACCCTAGTTGGCCTGTTGGTTTTGATAGCTAGCCTTAGTAGCAAAGCAGTTAGCATGACTAAGTCCTAATGTTATAAGATTTAGCAATATTTAGCTTGTGATAAACAAGTACACCACAGAAGCATGAAATAATGCTTTTGGGGGGAATTTTTAGTATGTGTAAGTATGAGGTTAATCCATCAGCATATTGGAAACATCAGGAATTATTTTAACACTTATTGATGCAAATCGCTTATGTCAGCAATCTGAACCCCAACTGTGGGTACCCGGAAGGCCGCCTATGGAATAGGGGCCGAGCCCTACATAAATATGGCCAGAGATATGTAAAGGTATGAAAAAAGGGGATATAAAACATGATGCTTGAATGTTCACAAGTGGGACACTGGGAGTGATTGAGGCAGCAGCAGCCCAAAACTTCATTTTTTCTCTTGGTGTGCTCCACTGACTGTTTCTTCAATCTTTGTATCTAATAGCCTCCACAAGGTTGTAAGTATGACCAAGGTTAACTATGTCTACACTGTGGGATTGCTTTATCTTGTACCAGCCTAAAGCTAAAAGTGTGCATGATCTGGGGGTGGGAGGGCATTTTCCTATACTTCTCACTCTTATTTTCATATGATTTCAATTATATGTGGCTGTGCTAAGTACAGCTTACAAACTGTGTGTGCTTCACCAATCTCAAACACAACATTTCTGGCATAGCTTTCTGAGTAAAAGACTCGGTTATTAGTGACTGAAATAATTTGTAATTTAAATTTACCAAAGACTGACACTATAACAGAGAAAACGCCACTGTATACTGCCACAATCTCATAGGAGTTTTGTGCCATTGTCTAAATTATGTACCGGGGATTTTGAAAAGGGGGCTATTTGGATGTGCTGCAGAGAATGCAAGTACTTTGTTTTGAATGCTCTGGGATTTGGAGAAAATTTCAGATCTCAGAGTGTGTGGAGCAGGAGTTCTGATAATCTAGCTTCTGATTTTGGGCACCCAAGCTTTTTGAGTTCCCAGACTGAGCATCTGTCATAGTAGTTCATGGTACACAGCAGTTGCCATGACTACCTGTTGCTTAATACAAAAAAGTGTTCCTTTACTGCAGTAGGCCTCAGCCCCGAAGCCAGGCTGAGTCTATGTGGTGACCCTCTGGGTAATAGTAAGAACCAACATAGATTTAGGAAACATGCAAGATTTAGGAAATGCCTGTAGTGCCCATCTGGACAAGGGAAATCCTTCACATTATTCATATGCATTTTCTAGGCTCAGGAGAAATGTTGCAGGAAAGGAAGCTATGTCATGTAAAGAGTTCTCAGAATACATTGTCCCCAAAATAATGCATTTCCTTTTAAAAATTAAAATAATTAAATCCAAGAACTCATTAGGAATCAGCCATTGCTAGCAGCCTTTCTGATCAGTGATCATCGACAGCCACCAACACTGTATTAAATACCCATCCATGATTTGCTTATATGTATTGCCATATCACCGCTGTACACTAATTTCACTGAGTAGGGCAGGGATCAGCAATCTTCGGCCCGCGGCCCCCCAGGGTAAGCCCCTGCTGGGCTGGGCCACTTTGTTTACCTGCCACATCTGCAGGTTTGGCTGATCGCGGCTCCCACTGGCTCCAGGCCAATGGGGGCTGTGGGAAGCGGCGTTGATACCAGACACCTCTGTGTTCTTGGGGAACCAGGGTGCAGTATCCAGCCTGACTCATGAAAGATACGCCCCCTCCCCAGCCTCTGCTTAAACCAAAACCCATCAGAGGAAAAAAACTTGCAGAGAGCAGTGAAGGGTGTTGGGAGATACACCTAGACCCCTCTTAACAAAGGTAACAAGATTAAGACATCTCCATTAGCATACAGAATGGAGAGCAGAGACAACTCCCCTAGCCTCATCTGCATGAAAAATGGGACAGGAAGACATCTCTGTGACAGTGAACCCCATAAAGGGGCTCACAAATGTATGTATGATATAACTGGAATAGGATTTTGCTACATAGGCCATGTAACATATCTATATAAAGGGTATGATCTACTGGTTACGTTCACCCTAGTTGTATACAGGCACCATTTGTGTGTTCAAAGTTATGAACATTGGCTGTATGATTGCTTGATTTCTAAGGGGCCTCAGTTAGAACATTTGATGACTTCTTGGGAAAGGAATGTGCAAATTAGGTGTTCAGTCAGGGGGCACTTAACAGACAAAAGAGCTTGGAAGACTCCAATCCACATTAGAAGTCTACCTGAGGACGTTCAAGGCAGCATGTGGGTAATGGCTGCTACCTGCAGTCCTGAGTCATGCATGGGCATGTGACCTGCCCATGTGATTCCGAATCTCCATTCTGTGACTGGATTCTACAGAGGGTGAGGAGGGGGTCTCCACCCACAAGAGACAGTCTATTTAAACCCGTGGGAGACCCCTCCATTTTGTCTTCAGCTGGCTAAAGAAGAAGCCTCTCCACCCCCCCAGGACACTTGAAGGAAACTGAAAACTACAGGGGGTGTGAGTGATTGCTGGACCCAGGCTAAAAGAAGATTAGCCTGTAAAAGGGAACATTTTGGAACTGGTGAGGATCTTATCTGTATTTAGTGCAATTAGACATAGATTTGCGTATTTTATTTTATTTTGCTTGGTAACTTCTTTTGTTCTGTCTGTTACTACTTGAAATCACTTAAATCCTACTATCTGTATTTAATAAAATCACTTTCTACTTATTAATTAACTCAGAGTATGTATTAATACCTGGGGGAGCAAACAGCTGTGCATCTCTCTCTATCAGTGTTATAGAGGGCGAACAATTTATGAGTTTACCCTGTATAAAGCTTATACAGGGTAAAACGGATTTATTTGGGTTTAGACCCCATTGGGAATTGGGCATCTGAGTGCTAAGGGCAAGCAGACTTCTGTGAGCTGTTCTCAGGTAAACCCTGCAGCATTGAGACAGGTGGTTCAGACTCTGAGTCTGTCTGGAGCAGATGGGTGTGTCTGGCTTCAGCAGGACTGAGTGCTGGAACCACCAGTAGCTGGCAGGGGAGAATAGAAACAGAGGTAGCCTTTGCACATCAGCTGGCAGCTCCCAAGTGGGTTTCTGTGAACCAACCCGTCACAATCTCAATTTACATACAGAATGAAAACCAGAAAACCACACTGAACTCTGGGACCAGAAAAAGCAGGGAAGCACTGCATCATGGGAATCTCTGCTCCAGATGCTAATAAACCTATGTCTGCACACACCCAGCTCAGCAATTATCAGACCAATTCTAGTAATGAATCCTTAATTGATATCCAAATACTGAAGCAGCCTAGTTGCATTGTGAGCTCCCTGGAAAAAAACACCACCCATAACCAAGAGTAATCAGCTCCTATTGTCTAGCCTAAAAAAAACCTTTGAGTCATCAGCTTACCTATAAACAAATCTAGTGTTCTCCCTTGAACAACTGTAATTTCTCTACAAAAATCCCTCCTCACCCTCCAGTCAGTGTTCTGATGCTTAGATCCAAACTATGCATCAGTTCCACTGGGACTCCATATTCTCCTGACTGATCGTGCTGGGGACTCTGCCTGTCTCTTGCCCTCAGGACCCTCAGCTACCACCATCTTCTGGGAACCCTGACCAGTTCAAGCTTCAGGGAGCCGTGAGACCCCCTTCTCTTTCTCTCTCCCTCTCTCTCTCTCCATTTTCCTGTCTACCTTAGGTATTAACTTTTAATCATGTATGTTATGTTGATTTAGCCCTCCTTGTGTAGTTATCACTACTATTCAATAAATAACTTTTATGATTAAGTTACTTGCTCTCTCTCTCTTTTGTGTTTTAGCTTCCCCCATTNAGGTTACTGCCAGTACAATTGTGATGTGAGAGTGGGGATAGGGATGTGCTGAATTTGGGACACATAAGGGTAACAGCTTGAAAGTGCTGCTTAACCCAGTCCATGGAGCCCAGGGGCATATAAGGAGAGGCAGCTTAAAAGTGCTGCTTCATCCAGCCCAGTGAGTCCAAAGACATATAAGGGGTCAGCTGAACAGTGCTGATTGACCCGGTCCGCTCAGACTTGCTCTGTTAATGTATGTGTGTGTGTTCATCCGGTTCTGGGGCTGGAGAAACCCAGCCCTGGGGAACCTAGGTCCTGCAGGATAGCTCCATTGGGAAGGGACTTGCAGAAGGGAGAAGTAAAGCTCCATATGAAAACACAAGTGACACAAGCAGTACATTAATAAAATTACAGAATCCCCTCCCCCAGAAGAGTAACCCGAATAAATGAGCATACCCCAAAGTAATGGGCACATCTGGTAACAGTGTGGGCTGAGGGATGTGCTGGCCACCACTTCCTGCAGCCCCCTTTGGCCTGGAACAGCGAACCATGACCAGTGGGAGCCGCGATCGGCCGAACAAACTGGCCTGGCCCGCCTGGGGGCTTACCCTGGCGTGCCGCGGGCCGAAGGTTGCCAATCCCTGGAATAGGTTATCAGCTCCTTAACTATACCTAGACCTGCTTTATTAAAGCATTAACTGCTCTCCCAGCAAGAGCACTAAGGGACTTGGGCATGACTAACAAGCTGGTCTGAAAGTCTCCCTGTGTGCAAACATGCAGAGCCCCAACTGGAACACAACTGTGATAAATAAAGTTGGGGGATAGCTCCCTTTGATGGACACCCAGCCAGCCAGTTAGCTGTAAAATCCCTCTTGGTAGCTGTTCCTTACTTGCTTTACCTGTAAAGGGTTAAAAGAAAGGGTTAAAGGTAAAGAAAAAAAAAGTGGGCACCTGACCAAAGGAGCCAATGGGAAGACTAGAACTTTTTAAAATGGGGAAAGAAACTTTCCCTTTGTCTGTTGTTCTCTGGGCTGGAGGGACAGAGCAGCCATGCATGATCATAAGTCATCAAATAATTCCTAGAACTACTTATCTGAACTCCAAATGTGTAAGTAGATCAGAATGTTTAGCTAGATGCAATCAGGATTATTTCTGTTTATTTTTTAAGGCTTGTGGATCTCCTCTGTGCTAACCCCGATGCATTTGTTTGCTTGTAACCTTTAAGCTGAACCCCCAAGAAAGCTGTTTTGGGTGCTTAATTTTTGTAATTGTTTATTTTAAGATTTAGCAAAAAGCCTGAATTCCAGATTTATTTTTTCCCTTTTTGTTTTTAATAAAATTTACCTTTTTTAAGAACGGGATTGGATTCTTTGGTGTCCTAAGAGGTTTGTGCATGTTGTTTGATTAGCTAATAGCCACAGCTAGTTTCCTTTGTCGTCTTTCTCAGCTCTTCCTTGGAAGGGGGGTGAAAGGGCTTGAGGGTACCCCACAGGGAGAAATTCCCAAGTGCTCCTTCCTGGGTTCAAAGGGGTTGGGTTTTTTTGCATTTGGGTGGTGGCAGCGTTTACCAAGCCAAGGTCAGAGAAAACCTGTAACCTTGAGAGTGTAATACAAGCCTGGAGTGGCCAGTATTAATTTTTAAAATTCTTGCGGGCCCCCACCTTCTGCACTTGGAGTGACAGAGTGGGGATTCAGCCTTGGCAACAACACTGGCCACTTCTGCCAATATAAGACTTTGAAACTAATGGCAGTAGTCCAGTATTGAAGAGAGTTTAACACATGGCTAATAGAATGAAACATTTATGTCATCCCAACCTCTTCCATTAGAGTGGTCCCTGAACTTATGTTGTCCCACCCCCAGGAACCATGGTCAGGAGCCAGGGGCTGGAGCACGGCCACAATTGGAGCTGGGCTGCACTCAGGACTGGGGGCCAAAGCTGGGGCTGGAGCCATGGCCAGGCGCCGAACTGTGGCAGAGGCAAGGTCTGAGGCTAGGGGCCAAGGCTGTGGCCAAGAGCGGAGCCATGGCCAGGCCACAGTTGGGGCTTGAGGCTGAAGCAGAGCTGGGGACAGAGTGGGATGGGTGGCACTCCCTCCTTGCCCCCTAGAGGGACTGGCCTGGGTCTCGCGGTACCCCCCTGAATGTTCTTCTGCACTCCCCTTGGGGGCACACCCAAGTTTGGGGACCACTGCATTATATTAA
This sequence comes from Platysternon megacephalum, assembly GCA_003942145.1. Lineage (NCBI taxonomy): Eukaryota > Metazoa > Chordata > Testudines > Platysternidae > Platysternon > Platysternon megacephalum. Next base: position 3,966,793 of record QXTE01000042.1, read on the forward strand.
GTATTTCATTAATAAAAAAGTTAAGCTTCTTAATTTCCTTTCCAGAGACCTCTCCAGCCAATGGGATCTATAGCTGCAAAGCCCCAATGAAAATGTGATCTGAGAATATGCTCAGGCGCCATACCATTATGACACTGCCCAAGGTGCAACTTGAACTGCTGCCTCCCCTTAGCTCTCCAGCCTAGATGCTTTGCTAGTGAATAGCAACCCCTCCAGGGTCTGATCATTTACAGCCACTAGCATGTAAAGTCACTCCCAGCTGAATGCATAAATGCTCTCCCAGCCATCCATGAACTACATACAGGACAAAACCCGCATATTCTTAGTCCCAGTTTAGCACCCCCAGAAATGTGCATCTTGTATTGTCCAGGGCACTACTGAACAATGCAAGCTCATAGATACAATCACCTCCTTTATTGAAATGATGGACTATGCACCAGCCTTGTCTCAAGTGGAGGTTTCCCAAATACTGATTCATAGATTCTAGGACTGGAAGGGACCTCGAGAGGTCATCGAGTCCAGTCACCTGCCCTCATGGCAGGACCAAATACTGTCTAGACCATCCCTGATAGATACTTATCTAGCCTACTCTTCAATATCTCCAGAGATGGAGATTCCACAACCTCCCTAGGCAATTTATTCCAGTGTTTAACCACTCTCACAGTTAGCAACTTTTTCCTAATGTCCAACCTAAACCTCCCTTGCTGCAGTTTAAGACCCTTGCTTCTTGTTCTATCCTAGAGGCTAAGATGAACAAGTTTTCTCTCTCCTCCTTATGACACCCTTTTAGATACCTGAAAACTGCTATCATGTCCCCTCTCAGTCTTCTCTTTTCCAAACTAAACAAGCCCAATTCTTTCAGCCTTCCTTCATAGGTCATGTTCTCTAGACCTTTAATTATTCTTGTTGCTCTTCTCTGGACCCTCTCCAATTTCTCCATATCTTTCTTGAAATGCGGTGCCCAGAACTGGACACAATAATCCAGTTGAGGCCTAACCAGCGCAGAGTAGAGCGGAAGAATGACTTCTCGTGTCTTGCTCACAACACACCTGTTAATGCACCCCAGAATCATGTTTGCTTTTTTTGCAACAGCATCACACTGTTGACTCATATTTAGCGTGTGGTCCACTATAACCCCTAGATCCCTTTCTGCCATACTCCTTCCTAGACAGTCTCTTCCCATTCTGTATGTGTGAAACTGATTGTTCTTTCCTAAGTGGAGCAATTTGCATTTGTCTTTATTAAACTTCATCCTGTTTACCTCACACCATTTCTTCAATTTGTCCAGATCATTTTGAATTATGACCCTATCCTCCAAAGCAGTTGCAATCCCTCCCAGTTTGGTATCATCTGCAAACTTAATAAGCGTACTTTCTATGCCGATATCTAAGTCGTTGATGAAGATATTGAACAGAGCCGGTCCCAAAACAGACCCCTGCAGAACCCCACTTGTAATACCTTTCCAGCAGGATTGGGAACCATTAATAACTACTCTCTGAGTACGGTTATCCAGCCAGTTATGCACCCATCTTATAGTAGCCCCATCTAAGTTGTATTTGCCTAGTTTATTGATAAGAATATCATGCGAGACCGTATCAAATGCCTTACTAAAGTCTAGGTATACCACATCCACCGCTTCTCCCTTATCCACAAGACTCGTTATCCTATCAAAGAAAGCTATCAGATTGGTTTGACATGATTTGTTCTTTACAAATCCATGCTGGCTATTCCCTATCACTTTACCACCTTCCAAGTGTTTGCAGATAATTTCCTTAATTACTTGCTCCATTATCTTCCCTGGCACAGAAGTTAACTAACTGGTTTGTAGTTTTCTGGTTGTTTTTATTTCCTTGTTTATAGATGGGCACTATATTTGCCCTTTTCCAGTCTTCTGGTATCTCTCCTGCCTCCCATGATTTTCCAAAGATAATAGCTAGAGGCTCAGATACCTCCTCTATTAGCTCCTTGAGTATTCTAGGATGCATTTCATCAGGCCCTGGTGACTTGCAGGTATCTAACTTTTCTAAGTGATTTTCAACTTGTTCTTTTTTTATTTTATCTTCTAAACCTACCCCCTTCCCATTAGCATTCACTACGTTAGGCATTCCTTCAGACTTCTCGGTGAAGACCGAAACAAAGAAGTCATTAAGCATTTCTGCCATTTCCAAGTTTCCTGTTACTGTTTCTCCCTCCTCACTGAGCAGTGGGCCTACCCTGTCTTTGGTCTTCCTCTTGCTTCTAATGTATTGATAAAAAGTCTTCTTGTTTCCCTTTATTCCTGTAGCTAGTCTGAGCTCATTTTGTGCCTTTGCCTTTCTAATCTTGCCCCTGCATTCCTGTGTTGTTTGCCTATATTCATCCTTTGTAATTTGTCCTAGTTTCCATTTTTATATGACTCCTTTTTATTTTTTAGATCATGCAAGATCTTGTGGTTAAGCCAAGGTGGTCTTTTGCCACATTTTCTATCTTTCCTACCCAGCGGAATAGCTTGCTTTTGGGCCCTTAATAGTGTCCCTTTGAAAAACTGCCAACTCTCCTCAGTTGTTTTTCCCCTCACTTTTGATTCCCATAGGACCTTACCCATCAGCTCTCTGAGCTTACCAAAATCCGCCTTCCTGAAATCCATTGTCTCTATTTTTCTGTACTCCCTTCTGTCAAGGTTCCTTCCCCACTCTTAACTCTGGGGTACAGATATGGGGACCTGCATGAAAGACCCCCAAAGATTATTTTTACCAGCTTAGGTTAAAAACTTTCCCAAGGCACAAATTCCACCTTTCCTTGAACAGTATGCTGCCACCACCAAGTGATTTAGACAAAGAATCAGGGAAAGGACCACTTGGAGTCCTATTCCCCCAAAATATTGCCCCAAGCCCTGCACCCCCTTTCCTGGGGAAGGCTTGAGAATAATATCCTCACCAATTGGTACAGGTGAACACAGACCCAAACCCTTGGATCTTAAGAACAATGAAAAATCAATCAGGTTCTTAAAAGAAGAATTTTAATTAAAGAAAAGGTAAAAGAATCACCTCTGTAAAATCAGGATGGTAAGTACTTTACAGAATAACAAAAGACTCAAAAACACAGATGATTTCCTCTCTAGGCAAAACTTTAAAGTTACAAAAACAGGGATAAACTTCCCTCTTAGCACAGGGAAAATTCACAAGCTAAAACAAAAGGTCATCTAACACATTTCTTTGCTATTACTTACTATTTTTGCAAGACTAGATGCTTAGTTCAGATATGGCTTAGGGAGATGTATTTTCCCTGCCCTGTTTCCTTGTTGACTCCGGGAGAAACAGACAAAAAACCTTCCCCCACAGATTTGAAAGTATCTTCTCTCCTTATTGGTCCTTTTGGTCAGGTGCCACCAAGGTTATCTGAGCTTCTTAACCTTTTACAGGTAAAAGAAGAATTAACCCTTTATAGGGTAAAGAGGGATTTTATTCTACCCTTAGCTGTATGTTTATGACACCTTCCTTAGAATTGTGAACTCTGATTTCATGATCACTTTCACCCAAGCTGCCTTCCACTTTCAAATTCTCAACAGGTTCCTCCCTATTTGTTAAAATCAAATCTAGAACAGCTTCCCCCCCAGTAGACGTTTCAACCTTCTGAAATAAAAAGTTGTCTGCAATGCAGTCCAAGAACTTATTGGATAGTCTGTGCCCTGCTGTGTTATTTTCCCAACATATATCTGGATAGTTGAAGTCCCCCATCACCACCAAATCTTGGGCTTTGGATTATTTTGTTAGTTGTTTAAAAAAAGCCTCATCCACCTCTTCCACCTGGTTGGGTGGTCTGTAGTAGACTCCTAGCATGACATCACCCTTGTTTTTTACCCCTTTTAGCCTAACCCAGAGACTCTCAACACTTCCATCTCCTATGTCCATCTCCACCTCAGTCCAAGTGTGTACATTTTTAATATATAAGGCAACACCTCCTCCCTTTTTCCCCTATCTATCCTTCCTGAGCAAGCTGTACCTACCCATACCAACATTCCAATCATGTGTATTATCCCACCAAGTTTTGGTGATGACAAAAATGTCATAGTTGTATTTATTTATTAGCACTTCCAGTTCTTCCTGCTTATTACCCATACTTCTCGCATTTGTATATAGGCATCTAAGATACTGATTTGATCTTGTCTCCCAGTTTTGCCCTGACCCTCCTTTCTCTCTGCCATTATAGCCCACGCTCCCTCCTATTTTCAACCCATCTCCCAGGTCCCTTCTAACACACTGGTTTAGATAAAACAACAAAACAAGTTTATTAACTAAAGAAAGATATATATGGCAAGGCATAAAAGTCACAATTGGTTACAAAAGAAATAAAAGGATAACATGCAAGCTAATTCCTAAACTTTATCAGGCTATTAGGCTTAAAAGCAAAAGGTTTGTCTCACCATGAAATGCAATACGTTTCATAGGCTGCCTCCCTTTCCAGACAGGGAACACTCCCTCCTAATTGTTCAGTTTGAGAGTGGCTGTCATGAGCAGAGAGATGGAAGGAGGAGAGAGGGGTTGCTGGAGGCATTTTCCCCCCCTCCTTCTTATACCCCAACCCTTTGTGTTCTGGAAAAATCCTTCCTGGGTCCTGTGACTAGGCAGTTCCATTGCACATGTGAGTTCCAAACGGTCTTTCAGATAAATTATAAAACATCCTGTTTACAACACCCCTGCTGGTGAGTCTCTGACTAAGCAGGTAATGGTTATTTGGCACTTTGCTGGTGTGCCTGTGGGTCTTCATCTTTGAGGAATTGGCTTATGAAATATATAATAATTCTGGGTAACAATCAGAGCAAAATCACAGAATTTCTCACAATTTCACATGCAGTATCACACACATTTCAACAGGATAATAATATTGAACAGATTATGAGTTTTCAAATGATACTTTCTACAAAATATAATCATATAAAAGTGGTGAACATGGTGTATAGGGTGTCAGATGGGGTACAGGATGCCCCAAACATAAACATCTATCCTTTCAGAAGCGTATAAAGAAAGATTAGGTCACCCTTACAAAATACAGGTGTCCCTACTCTGCCTTTTGACTAGGGAGGAATCTGACTCTGCCCTGCCCAGCTACCACATATGATAAATGGTCTCTTGGAGGAATGTTGTTGGGAGATGTGCTGAGCATTCAACAAGAAGAAGCCCATAGCTAGAATAAATTAAAGACTGGGTGGATTCATCATGGGTCTATGCATCACCCTAACAGTCCATGAGTTCAGGTCATCCAGTCAGATATTTCCTCCAACTTCACAAGTGTTGAGGTAGAGATGAACAGCGAACTTCTTGAACTCATTGAATACTGCAATGGAAGAGGGACAAGGGGATGCGACCTGTCAGTGGCAGGACCTCCTCATCTCATTAGTTTTCCGTTTTTTTGTTTTAACTAATCAGGGTGGGAGAAGCAGAAACTCATCATGCTGAAAGATATATTAGTTCATGATCTTTTTAAGAGAAGGAATGGGATCCTGGGTCATCCCTCTGTTTACTCCACAGTCCCAGTTTATGGTGGGGGAGAAGACAGGGTTGGAGGGGGAAGAGGGAAGAGAAACAAGCTAATAATCAAGAAATATCACTTCTCCTGTAATTCAATTTCTAAGCTAATGTTATTCAAGGGGCCAATTGATACAAATGCATTGAAGATGTATACAATCAATTCCATTCTTGTTAATCTGAGCTACCTGCATAACTCTCACATGCAACAATGAGAAGACAGGCACTTCATTGTTTACAGTAACTTAAACCATGAAAAGCTAGAAATTTCCAGAAGTAGCAATAGTTTGACTAAATTACCAGTCATCCTTTTATTTTGCTTAGCCAGATTTAACAACATATCTATTGTGTCTCACCAATCAAATTATTTTCTAATTACTATAGGAAATCTACCAGGTATTAAGTGTCAGACAGACCTACAATCCCTATAACAAAAACCCATAATATATTTTTTGTAAATATTTCTTTAAAAGCTTTCTATGAATTCCTTTGTCTCACACTTCAACCTGTAAGATAAATGGTTTTCCTTTTTTTACTCGTGGATTTATTATATTTATTATACATGTTCAACCTTCACTGTTTAAATTCTATTAAAAATGTTGTTCGTTCCCTTTTCAACATCAGAAACTCACATCACATTCTCAATCTCCTCTAAATATCAATTGACAAATCTACATTAATAGTTTAACCAATCTTTTATTTGTTCCTATTTTTAAAATCACTTAATGTTTCAGGTGATGAGAAAATATTTTATGTACAATCATTCTCCTTTACCCACAGCTATCTTATTTAATTCAAATCCAAAATTTATCTCTACAGAAATGGGAGAGAGGTCGCCACAGTTGTTTATGAGGAGCCTATTCCCCGTGTTCCAATGTAATTTTTTTTTTTTTAAACTTACTGCTGGTATTTTCTACTTCCTCTTACCATGCCACTTAGGGATGTCTTTCTTCCCTCCAAAAGAAATATAGCTCAAATAAAACAATTTAAAGATAAGTTTATTTAAGTGATGTATTATATTGTAGACTATGGGGCAGCAGCCATCTCTTGCTATATGTTTGCATGGCACCTAGCACAATGGAGCTCCACATTTGGCTGGGACCTGTGATCATAAGAGTTCTCCGGTGCCAACTGGCACACTGTTGACCTGATATTTACCCAAAAGGTGGCATATATCATTGGAAAACTAACTCATTGATCATTAATATTCTTGTGTGATATATGTACAGTAACCCTACAAAGGATTTTATAGATATATGCTGGAAATGTGAACATTTGTTTAAACCAGGCATGCTGGGGGAGTTGATAAACAGTTTTTTCCAGACAAAAGAAAGAGACCAACACCTCAAACCAGGTGTGACCAAATTTGTATAGGAGGTTGCAGGACGAGATCACTTGCATTTCAAAAATCACCTAGGGTGGGGGGAGAGACAGCATGGCATTCACACCCAGCAGGGGGAAGGAACTTTATCTGGGGATACATTTCAGAAGAATACATTTCAAAGGCTTACTGGACTACAAAGAAAGTAGGAAAAAACCCTGAAGTTATCCTTCACCTGAGTAGTCAAAGAAGCCCAGCACTTTACGCTCCATGTGCTGGGTCCTGGCCAGAGGATCTGGTCAGCTATGCTGGAAAAGTGTTGTTTAAAAAATATATATATATATATAGTTTTCACCAAGACACTAATTTATGAAAGCAGGTTTTAGTCTTAGAAGCACATATTTACTTTTGTTAGATAGTTATAGCAATCTTTACTCCTTATATTTGCAGCAAAGAATCCTGTGGCACCTTATAGACTAACAGAGGTTTTGCAGCATGAGCTTTCGTGGGTGAATACCCACTTCTTCGGATGCTGCTTTTACAGATCCAGACTAACACGGCTACCCCTCTGATCCTTATATTTGGTATCACTTAAACCTAAGACTTTTTCCTTTAGTAAACTTGTTTTACTTTTACTTTGAACCAATTCATTGTTGTGTTTGAAGGGAAGGGTGTTTACAACCCAGTTAAATTAATAAACTGTAGTGTACTGACTCTTTAAAGAGAGCCATGAACTTAATAGCTTCTATGAGTGTTCAGTGTGGGGAAACTCAGGATTTGGAGGCTGTTGGGATCACTCTGCAAAAAAATAAAAATAATATATAATGGGCAATGGAAGCTAAGATGTGACCTGAGCACTTGCATGCTGGCTGTTGGTATCAGGGCTGTGAGGCAAACAGCATTGAAGGCCCCCAGAATTGCAGGGCAGGAGGTGAGACACCACCTTACTGCTCTCAGCTGAACATCAAAGCATCATTCATAATATTTAACCATATAAAATGTCTGAAATATAAAACATTTAATTGGAAGAGCATTAGTAGCTGCTAAAATTTTAAGTCTTCTCATACTACATCGCGTGTTGCCTACGACTTTCCATAACTCATAGTTTTAACCTTGAATCCTGGGTAGGCTATCAGTGGATACCAGATGCACACCATTGTAACATACACACAGGCCTACTAAACTTGGCGTGGGAGAGTTGAAGAGTTAAATTAACCTCTTCCAGGTACCTGAGGTATTTTTTGTGCATCTATTTAAGTCTGGACTACACTGCATTTTTAAGGTAGTTAAAATGGTACCTTGAAGGCAAATCCTTTCTGTTCTTGTTCATTTGGGCTCTGACACAACCTACAGCTCAAAACTTCTACCCTTTCAATTTTCATCCTCTCATTGGCTCAGTAATGCAAAGTTGTTTGCTCTCCTATACACAGAAAACATTCAAATAAACAAATTCTCTTCTGCCAAAGATTTGAAAAGGTCATTGCCAACTTTGTGTTTTCAATTCTGGATTCAATTCCTGCTTACCCAGCTGTTAATATTCCTTGACTGCAAAAAGGAATATCAACCTTGTCCTCTCTTGGCAGTCCATACTTCTAATACTTGCTTTACTTATGTCATACCCACTGTCTGAGTGTGATAACAGGCTGCACTCATTCTGGTTTTGCTAATGGCCATAAAGTTCTGCTTCTAGCCATAACAAACAGAACACAAATCAGAAAGTGACAGCAAAATGTTTGAAGTAAATGTGCACTGTGTTTAAAAGGAGAACATATTAAAACAGCCACCGTATTACCAATCAATCACTGTGAAGTGCTCACGGCAGTATTTATTCCATATGTCCTACAACTTTTAAACACAGAACCAAGTGACAAATCCCTTAATCTCTCTCTCTGAGAAACACTCTGCATATGCCTCCAATTTAAAGAGAATGGAGTTGACAAGCATTGACTAGTACTAGCTAATGTGCATGTAAAATCAGGATCTGAATATTTTCATGTGTGGTAATTACTTTGGATAAGAATACAAATAAATTGAGTCTAAAACCTGGTGAAAATAAGTCTTAGACTTGTGTTTAGAAAACCACTTTTGAAACTGGCCCTCAATTCTCTATGGGCCTCTTTCATACCCCACTGATGTCAATGGCAGTCTTTCTATTGACTTCAGTAGGGTTTGGATCAGCTGTTAAATTAACCAGCGAGAGTCACTCATACAATGGGGTTAAATCTATGTTTATTTAACTTTGATTTACTATTCTTGTTCTGAGTGATGGCTATGACCCAGATACCCTAATGACAGACATCAGTGCTCATAGGTATTTGTAGTATTTATATTGTAGCAGCATCCCTGTCATGGACCAGGTCCCCATAATGTTAGGAGCTGTACAAACACATAAAGACAGTCCCTGCCCCAAAGAACTTAAGACAAGATACGTGTCACTGTCCCTGGGCAATCTTCCCCTTCTGACACTTCTTTTCCAATCCCCCGAGTGCAACCCTTTCAAGTGACAGGCCCATACCTCCACTTCTCTTTTGACCAGGAGCCCATAGCCCAACCACTCCCTGACTGGGTGTCTGAATTGCACCCCTCCATAGCCCACCGTAATACCTATCACGCCCAATGGACTTGTTACCTACAGAAGTTCTCTTTCAGGAGCCGGTGGACAGTGATAGTAACAAACAGCTTTTCCAAGACAAAGTATGATACATTTTGCCCCAGAGGTACACGCCATTCACAGAAGTGACGTGAAACAAAGTATATTCTCACATGGCATTCCCCTTAAACCTCGAGGTAGATGTGACTTAGCCTTAGGGCTGGTCCACACTAGGGGCGGGGATCGAAATAAGATACGCGACTTCAGCTACGAGAATAGCGTAGCTGAAGTCGAAGTATCTTATTTCGAATTTGGCGCGCTTACCTCGCGTCCTCGCAGCGCGGGATCGACGTCCGCGGCTCCCCCGTCGACTCCGCGAACTCCGCTCGCCCTGCTGGAGTTACGGAGTCGATGTGAGCGCGTTCGGGGATCGATGTATCGCGTCCAGACGAGACGCGATAGATCGATCCCCCGCTACATCGATGGCTACCCGCCGATCCGGGCGGGTAGTGTGGACCTAGCCTTAGTGTCCCCCATCTCTGGGGAATCAAGTTGTAGCCTGCTTCCAGCAGACCCTGGTTCTCATTCAGTCTCTAGCTCAGCCTGCCACTTGCTCTCTCTGTCAGATTTCCCCTAAGCTGACCACTTTGCACTGGCAATTCTGACTGCTTTAACCCACTACACCCCACTTCCCTCCAAAAGTAGGAGATAGAACCCAGGATTCTGGACTCCCAACCCCCCTGCTATAACACACTAGACCCCATTCCAGTTGCAGAGCATGGGGCAGAACCCTACAAGGCCATTATGGAGAAGCTAAATTAATTCTCTGCATCTGTCTTCATTGCAGAGGATGTGGGGGAGCTCCCCACAAACGAGCCGTTCTTTTTAGCTGACATCTGAGGAACTCTCCCAGATTGAAGTGCCAAAGAGGTTTTGGAACAAAGTGATAATTTAAACAGTAATAAGTCACCAAGACCAGACAGTGTTTACCCAAGAGTTCTGAAGGAACTCAAATATGAAATTGCAGAACTACTAACTGTGGTATGTAACCTATTGCTTAAATCAGCTTCTGTACCAGAAGACTGGAGGATAGCTAAACTAACTTTTTTTTTTTTAATCAAATAGGCTCCAGAGGCTGTCTTCATAATTACAGGTCAGTAAGCCTAACTTCAGTACCATGCAAATGTTCAAAAACTTTAGTAAAGAACAGAATTATCAGACACACAGGAACACGATATGTTGGGGAAGAGTCAACACTGCTTTTGTAAAAGTAAATCATGCATCACCAATCTATTAGAATTCTTTAAGTGGGTCAACCACCATGTGGACAAGAATGATCCAGTGGATGTGTGTGTACTTGGACTTTCAGAAAGCCTTTGAAAGTCTCTCACCTAAATCTCTTAAGGAAACTAAGAAGTCATGGGATAAGATGCATGATCCTCTCATGGATCAGCAACTGGGTAAAATATAGGAAACAAAAGGCAGGAATAAATGGTCAGTTTTCACAGTGGAGAGAGAGAAGTTGTGGGGTCTCCTAAAGATCTGTACTGTACCTATGCTGTTCAACGTATTCATAAATCAGGCAAAGGAGGTGAACAGTGAGATGGCAAAGTTTACAGACAATGCAAAATTACTTGAGATATTTAAGTCCAAAGCTGACAAAGTTACAAGGGATCTCATTAAACTGGATGACTGGTCAACAAAATGGCAGATTAATTCAACATTGATAAGTGAAAAGAAATGCACATTGGAAAAAAAATAAATTATCCCAACTACATTTATATATATAATTAATTATTGGTTCTAAATTAGCTGTTACCACTCAAGAAAGATTTCAGAGTCATCTTGGATAGGCCTCTGAAAACATCTGCTCAATGTGCAGCGGCAGTCAAAAAAGCTAATAGAATATAAGGAACCATTAGGAAAGGGATAGACCAACAGAAAATATCATAATGCTATATGAATCCATGGTATGCCCACACCTTGAATACCATGTGCAGTTCTGGTCACCTCATCTCAAATATATACATTAGAATTTGTAAAAGTATATACAAGGGCAACAAAAGTAATTATGGATATGGAACAACTTCCATAGGAGGAGAAATTTTAAAAAGGTGGACTGTTCATCTTAGAAAAAAAGATTATTGAGAGGTTATTTTAGAGGTCTTTAAAATAATGAACACAGTATTTATTTACTCCGTCACATAAAGAACAATGGGTCACCTAGTGAAAATAATAGGCAGTAGGTTTAAAAAAACAAAACAAAACAAAAAACAGGAAGAACTTCACATAATGCACAGTCAACCTGTAGAATTCATTGCCATAGGATGTCATGAAGTCCAAAAATAGAACTGGGTTAAAAGAAGAATTAGATAAATTAATGAAGGATGGGTCTTTTTGCAGTCAATGCATAATTTTTGTTCCTTGTTAATTTTTCTTATATTTTGAAAGCCATCCAGTAACCCTTTGTTGTTGTTGTTTTTTGTTTTTTGGGGGGGTGGGGGAGGTGGTGTCTTTAGCTAAAAGTAACCTTTGCTTGTTTAATCTTCACGTTAAACTGTATTGTTAGCCTACTTTGTTCTTCCCATTTAGAATTTAAACGTCTTTCTTATCTGTGTGACAATTAGTACATATGGGAATACAGACCTCATTTTGTGTTATAAAAGGATTCTATTCTACAAGCTTTAAAGTAGCTTTACTCTTTCAAGATGGAAACTTCCAAAGAAAAGCTGTTTGACATATTATCCATTTCCTAAACAGAGATGACTAGATTGTCTTGTTTGTAAGACAATTGTGAGATCTTGTCATAAGTTCCATCAGCAAAATTAAAAATAAATTGATGAATGCTGGGTGGTTTGAGATAGGGAGAGTCTTTTAAATACATTTTAATAGAGCTTTCTGCCAAACCTTTTGTAAATTGGTGACATACCATCTCAAGACCTTTTCAGCCAGACAGTGCCAGGTCTGTTTCTGCACAAGGGGACTTGTGTTCTCTATTTTTGATATTAATGGGGGGGGGGGGGGTTGTAGACATGCAGTCTATTTGGTGCACAAACATCAAGCACTTCTTGCTGACTTGAGAACTAGCTAAAGATGTCCTTAGTTGAAAAGGGTTTGAGTTAGTTCCATGGCTTCAAGGTGGGACTCACTCCTCATTTGTCCAAAGGCCTTCCAGGGAGGCACTGCAAAGCACAGTAAGATCGTACATTATAAGCATCATGGGTAAGGCTGAGAAGCCTCGCCTTTTGGGTCGGCAAGACACCCGAGGGAAGACTAACATTCCATAACCCAAAGACTGATGACCTCTGGGTCAGAAAGTCACAACATCAGTGAACAAGCTACCTCAGCCTCTGGCAGTCTCCCTGCATCTGAAGAAATTGCACTATTGAGAAACCCTTTGTCAGCAACATCCCTGTCTGACTCCTTGACTGCCACTAAAACCAGAAAATGATTAACTTAGGGTATGTCTACACTACGAAATTAGGTCCAATTTATAGAAGTCGATTTTTTAGAAATCGATTTTATACAGTTGATTGTGTGTGTCCCCACTTAAGACCATTAACTCGGCGGCGTGCGTCCACAGTACCGAGGCTAGCGTCAACTTTCAGAGCGTTGCACTGTGCGTAGCTATCCCACAGTTCCTGCAGTCTCCGCCACCCATTGGAATTCTGGGTTGAGCTCCCAATGCCTGATTGGGCAAAAACTTTGTCGCGGGTAGTTCTGCGTACATGTCATCAGCCCCCTCCCCCCTCCATGAAAGCAACAGCAGACAATCGTTTCACATCTTTTTTCCGGGGTCCCGTCCACCGGACCCGCTCAGCCCGCTGCCTGCCTGGATGATCGGAACCCCAGGCAGGCAGTGGGATGAGCAGGTCGACGGACGGGACCCCGGAAAAAAGATGTGAAACGATTGTCTGCTGTTGCTTTCATGGAGGGGGGAGGGGGCTGATGGAACCCCAGACTGGCAGGAGGGTGAGAGTCTCAGCCGGGGTCCCGCTCAGCTGAACAGACATGGCTATCCTCCTCTTAGAGCACCGAATGGGAGTGACTCCAGGTCATTCTCTGTTCTAAGGGTACGTCTACACTATGGGATTAGTCCGAATTTACGGAATTCGATTTTATGAAACCGATTGTATAAATTCGATTGTACGCGGCCACAGTAAGCGGATTAATTCGGCTGTGCGCGTCCATGCGCAAAAACTAGCGTCGAATTCCAGAGCGTTGCACTGTGGGTAGCTATCCCATAGCTATCCCAGAGTTCCCGCAGTCCCCCCCGCCCACTGGAATTCTGGGTCGAGATCCCAATGCCTGATGGGACAAAAGATATTGTCGCGGGCGGTTATGGGAACATCCTCCACCTCCCTCCGTGAAAACAACGGCAGACAACCATTTCGCGCCTTTTTTCCTTGTTGAACTGAGCGGACGCCATACCTCGGCAAGGATGGATCCCGCTCAGCTCAAGTTTGCAGTCATGAACATTGTAAACACCACGCGCATTATAGTGCAGTTTATGCTCAACCAGGACCAGAAAAGCCAGGCGAGGAGGAGGCGGCTACGGCAGCGCGGCGACGAGAGTGATGCGGACATGGACATGGACACAGAATTGTCTCGCGCCACGGGCCCCGGCGCTTTGGAGATCATGTTGGCAATGGGGCAGCTTCTCGCTGTGGAACGCCGATTCTGGGCCCGGGAAACAAGCACTGACTGGTGGGACCGCATAGTGCTGCAGGTGTGGGACGATTCCCAGTGGCTGCGAAACTTTCGCATGCGTAAGGGCACTTTCCTGGAACTTTGTGACTTGCTTTCCCCTGCCCTGACGCGCCAGAACACCAAGATGAGAGCAGCCCTCACAGTTGAGAAGCGAGTGGCGATAGCCCTGTGGAAGCTTGCAACACCGGACAGCTACCGGTCAGTCGGTAATCAGTTCGGAGTGGGAAAATCTACCGTGGGGGCTGCTGTCATGCAAGTAGCCAAAGCAATCGTTGAGCTGCTGCTAAAAAAGGTAGTGACGCTGGGAGATGTGCAGCTCATTGTGGATGGCTTTGCTGCAATGGGATTCCCTAACTGTGGTGGGGCGATAGATGGAACCCATATCCCGATCTTGGCACCGGAGCACCAGGGCAGCCAGTACATAAACCGCAAGGGGTACTTTTCTATGGTGCTGCAAGCAATGGTGGATCACAAGGGACGTTTCACCAACATCAACGTGGGATGGCCGGGAAGGGTTCATGACGCCCGCGTCTTCAGGAACACTAGTCTGTTTAAACGGCTGCAACAAGGGATTTACTTTCCAGACCGGAAAATTACCATTGGGGATGTTGAGATGCCCATCGTTATCCTTGGGGACCCAGCCTACCCCTTAATGCCGTGGCTCATGAAGCCATACACAGGCAGCCTGGACAGTACTCAGGAGCGGTTCAACTACAGGCTGAGCAAGTGCAGGATGGTGGTAGAGTGTGCCTTTGGACGTTTAAAAGGTCGCTGGCGCTCGTTACTGACTCGCTCGGACCTCAGCCAAACCAACATCCCCATTGCTATTGCAGCTTGCTGTGTGCTCCACAATCTCTGTGAGAGCAAGGGGGAGACCTTTATGGCGGGGTGGGAGGCTGAGGCAAACCGCCTGGCCGCTGATTACGCGCAGCCAGACACCAGGGCGATTAGAAGAGCACACCAGGAAGCGGTGCGCATCAGAGAAGCTCTGAAAACAAGTTTCAGTGCTGGCCAGGCTCCTGTGTGAAAGTTCTGTTTGTTTGTCCCTGTTGAAAACCCGCCCACTTGATTCACTCATTCCCTGTAAGCAACCCACCCTTCCCCCTTCCCCCTTCGATCCCAGTTTTATTTAAAAAAAAATAAAGTCAGTGTCGTTTTCAAATAACAAATCAAGAACTTTTTATTAACGGGGGGTAATGAACATAGGGAGAGAAATAACCAGGTAGTCCGGGTGGGGTTTGGGAGGAGGGTAGGAGTGAAGGAACAGGGCAGGAACAACATTCAAAATAATGAGAGCCTTTTGCTCGGGCTCTCTAATGGGGTGGACTGGCAGGTTGCACGGAGCTTCCCCCCCCGCGTTCTTACACGTCGGGGTGAGGAGGCTACGGGACTTGGGGAGGGGGGAGGGCGGTTATAGAGGGGCTGCAGCGGCACCCGGTAATCCGGCAGCTGCCGTTCCTGGAGCTCCACCAGACGCCGGAGCATGTCTGTCTGATCACGCAGCAGCCCCAGCGTTGCATCCCGCCACTTCTCCTCTCGGGCGTCCCTCCTCTCCTCGCGTTCGTCCCTTCTCTCCTCACGTTCATCCCTTTTCTCCTCCCGTTGGTCCCTCATGTCCTCCCGCTGGTCCCTCTTCTCCTCACGGTCACTGGCCTCTTGACGGAATTTCAATACAGTCTCCTTCCAATCGTTAAAATTAGCTCTCTCATCCCGGGTCGACTGCATTATTTCCGAGAACATATCGTCTCGGGTGCGCCTCTTTCGCCTCCTTATCTGGGAGAGCCTTCGTGCTGGGGGCGGGAGGATGGAAGAATTTGCAGCTGCAGTAGGAGGGAAAAAAAGGAGAGAAGTATGTAAAAAGATACATTTTATAGAACAATGCTTATACTCTTTCACGGTGAACACTTTTCACATTACATAGCAATGTACAAGGTCGCTTTTTGCATCTTATATTGAGTGCCCGCGGCTTTGGTGTTAGAGATCACAGCAGACGCAGGGCCGGGCAACAGATTTCGGCTTGTATGCAGCCATGGTAAGCCATTGTCCTGCTGCTTCTGCATTAAATCAGCGCCCTCCTTTCCCATAGCAAGCAAAGCCCTTTACGTGCTGCGGTTTCCCTGTTACCGTGCAGCATCAGATAACATAACAACCACCCCCCACCCACCCATTCAATTCTGTGGGATGACCCCCTCCCCCCACCACGTGGCTGGTACCATGGAAGATCCATGCAGATCGCAAACTAGCCCCCCCATCCACTTCTGTGGGATGATCGCGTTACCCCTCCCCCCACCACGTGGCTGGTATCAGGGAAGACCCCTGCTAGCCAAACGCGAAAAACTCAGCGACATTATCCACCCCCTCCCCCCCGCCCGCTTGGCTAACTGCAGGGAAAGATTTCTTTTCAGCTACAGGCAAACAGCCCAGTAGGAACGGGGCCACCTCTGTCCCCCTAATTACATTCCCATATCTCAAACAGGTTACCCTGAACGATATCACTCTCCTGAGGATAACACAGCAAGATAAAGAGCGGATGTTGCTTGAATGCCAGCAAACACCGGGACCATACGCTGCCAAGCTTTGTCAAGCAATGATACCGGATTACTTGCTGCTAGCATGGCGCGGTCAAGTGTCCTACCATGGAGGACGGAATAAGGCTGCCCTGCCCAGAAACCTTCTGGAAAAGCTTTTGGAGTACCTCCAGGAGAGTTTCATGGAGATGTCCCTGGAGGATTTCAACTCCATCCCCAGACACGTTAACAGACTTTTCCAGTAGCTGTACTGGCCGCGAATGCATCCCAAGTCCCCAGGGCAAATTAATCATTAAACAAATACTTGTTTTAAACCATGTTTGATATATTTGAAAAGGTACACTCACCAGAGGTCCCTTCCAGGGGGTCTGCGATGCCGCCTTGGGAGGGTTCGGAGGGCACTTCGGTCAGGGTCAGAAACAGCTCCTGGCTGTCGGGGAGAATGGAGTGCTGTGTGCTCTCCACAAGTTCGTCCTCCTCCTCCTCCTCCTCTTCCCCGTCCGCAGATTCGTCATGCAACGATGACATTAACCCCTCCTCGGAGTCCACGCTCAGGGGTGGGGTAGTGGTGGCGGCCCCTCCGAGAATTGCATGCAGCTCATCGTAAAAGCGGCATGTCTGCGGCTCTGCCCCGGACCGTCCGTTGGCCTCCTTCGTCTTCTGATAGGCCTGTCGGAGCTCCTTCACCTTTATACGGCACTGAATGGAGTCCCGATTGTGGCCTCTCTCCATCATCCCCTTGGAGATCTTGTCAAAGATCTTTGCATTCCGTCTCTTGGAACGCAGTTCTGCGAGCACTGAATCCTCTCCCCATATGGCGATCAGATCCAGTATCTCGCGTGTGGTCCATGCTGGTGCTCGTTTGCGGTTCTCGGACTGCATGGCTACCTGTGCTGTTCAGCTCTGTGTGGTCACCTGTGCTCACCAGGCTGGGCAGACAGGAAATGAAATTCAAAAGTTCGCGGGGCTTTTCCTGTCCAACTGCCCAGAGCATCCGAGTTTAGATTGCTGTCCAGAGCGGTCACAACGGTGCACTGTGGGATACCTCCCGGAGGCCAATACCTTCGAATTCCGTCCACACTAACCCTAATTCGAACCGGCAATGTCGATTTCAGCGCTACTCCCCTCGTCGGAGAGGAGTACAGAAACCGATTTTAAGAGCACTTTAAATCGAATTAAGTGGCCTCGTTGTGTGGACGGGTACAAGGTTAATTCGGTATAACGCTGCTAAATTCGAACTAAAATCGTAGTGTAGACCAGGCCTAAGACTAAAAATGCAGGAGGGGAGTCAGAAAAAGGAACAGTGACCTGTTTCCGCCCGGTTTCAAACCAGTGACGTTTCGTGTGTTAGGTGAACGTGAGCACTACTACCCTATGGGGCTTATCTTTTTTTGCCACCGACTTTAACAAATGCACAGGAATGTTTTCTCTAGCTACAGAAGCTACCTAATACAATGTCTATATCTATGGCCTTCCTGCTCACAAAGCGGTTATGCCCCCGCCCAAGGCTGACACAGGGACCTGGCTTGGGCAGGATCACTAGCGAGGCATGATACTTTTGCCATTAAGCAAACACAGCAATTCTTTCTTGGCCTCTGCCACTGAATTCCTCCATGCATTACGCTGTGCCCTATCAGTGCGGGAGGACTGCATGAGTTCGGAAAACATGTCATCGCGAGTGTGTTTTTTTCACCTTCTAATCTGCGATAACCTCAGGGACGGAGATGATAGAGGGAACGTAGAAACATTCTGGGGGGACTGCATGGTCACCTGTGCTGCTGAGTTCACCACGCTGGCCAAACAGGAAATGAAATTCAAAAGTTCCCGGGGCTTTTCCTGTGTACCTGGCTAGTGCATCTGAGTTCAAAGTGCTGTCCAGAGCAGTCACAATGGAGCACTCTGGGATACCTCCTGGAGGCCAATACCGTCGAATTGCGTCCACACTACCCCAAATTCGACCCGGCGATGTCGATTTCAGTGCTAATCCCTTCGTCAGGGGAAGAGTACAGAAATCGATTTTAAGAGCCCTTTAAATCGAAAAAAACGGCTTCGTCGTGTGGACGGGTGCAGGGTTAAATCGATGTAATGCTGCTAAATTCGACCTAAACTCGTATTGTAGACCAGGGCTAAGGTTGCAATAAGATGTTAGAGAATGAAAATCTACCTTTACATGTATATGCCTCTCCCACTGAATCCATCTTTCCTACAGCATCCACCTGTGTGTGTGAGAAGATAGTTCAGTCTCCACACCCAGTCAGTTTTAGTGCTCAGACAGCTAATAAAGGTGTTGAATGCAGACATGACATTGACTCCAATGAGTACTAAAAGCCAGACTGTGACCATCAGTGAACCAGTTCCTTTGACATACACCCAAGCAGTCTTCCTTCACAGCAGCACCAAGGAGCAGTGCTTTTAGAGTCTCATATATTCCAATGACACCAGGAGTTGTATAAGTATTTGCAGGATTAGACCCCAATTACATTTCTTTGTATAAATATTAAGCTGAGGGGGTGGTTCTTAGCATATCAGTCATCTGCTCTTGTATTGCACAGCTCATATTCTGTAGCACTGAACACACACCAACTCATTTGCTATGGAGTAGAATTGTCACAGGCTGAAGACAAAATCAACTGCACATGTAAAAAAACCCAAAAAACAATGCCAATTGTCAGATTGCAAAATGGGGTAATGGAGGAAAAATAGACTATACAAATTTGGAGTTGCAATTTGAATGTGAAAGAAAATAATTGTTTGAAAAACTACATTCATGTATCACTACAACTACACAGGCCACACATAAGAAATGAGGTGAACTGGTTCATTTTTATATGCTTTATGATGCTTAAAGCCATTTTTATAAGGTCTGTATTCATGAAATACGAACATGAATAATTCTTACAAGAGAGAGAAGGAATAAAAGGAATTTATCATTCTAAGATATCCAAATAAGAGTCTATTCACAAAAGGTTTGAATAGTAAAGTAATTGCTCAACAGATTCCTGGCTAAAATAGCCATTTATCAAGGAAATGAGAAATAATAAGGTACAATTTTTCTAAGTCCCTTTGATAGTATAAAAATGAATTCCTTATTGTACTCTAATGGCTAAATCTGAGAGAAAGTTTATAGATCTGGATGGGAACTTTTAGATATATATATTTTTTTCAATCAGAAAATGCCTATTTGTTGAAATTGAATGTATATCAGTTAGACTGGTCAAGTACACCCATCTAGTTAGAATTTCTGCTTCCTAATAGGGATTATGAAGTAGCAAGAATATTTATTAGACTGATTTTCAGAACACCACTTTGAGGTTATGGATTGTGAAGATTTTTCTGAACAAACATTTAAAAATGAAATGAACAAAAGAATCCCATGCAGGCTAGATTAAGATAAGCATACTTGACATTCAAAGAAGTCTACCTAAGCCATTCTTTAATGCTCTACAGAACAAAATAGTTAGGAGAAATACATAATTGTTGAAAATGTATATATACCAACTCTTCACAGTTAATAGTATGGTCTGACACTGCAATGAACTCCACAAGGGTAGACCCTTGATTTAAACAGGGCTCTGCATAGGTGCAGGAATTCATCACCACAGATCTTGTGCAGGATCAGGGCCTTTAGTACAAATAATACACAGAATAATATACACATACCAAAATATTTACTATTAAAAAGGCATAATTATTTGAGAATGGATTGCTCCAAAAACTATATATTAGGATTTTTTTAGACCCTGTTCAACTTGAAATGTGACCCTATCCATTTCTTACAAGTCCATTGCAAGAACATTTTCAGAAGAATAATGGATGAAATCCTGGCTTTATTTAAGTCAGGGACTCCACTGAAGTCAATGGGGCTAGGATTTTAACCTAGTCTGTAAAATGATTCCCTTTATTTTATACAGGAACAGGTTTTCAAATAAACTAAGGTTCATATTTTTAAGTGCTAAACACTCACAACTGGGGCCAGATTGGCACCTAAATAAGAACCATATTTTCTGAAATACTCAGTACTCAAGAGCTTCCTTTATGACACTTATGGACCGATTTCAAAAATTGATCAGAACCCAGTGTGTTAAATTCTTTTGAGAATCTGTTCCCAAATCTGGCTGCTGAGCTCTTTTGAAACCCGCCCTTAAGACCAATTTGTACAACCTGTATTCACAAAGAATAAATATGGGACTACTTCCTAAATAAGATACTACTCAATGGGTGAAATCCTCAGCCCCATTGGAGCCAATAACAAAACTCCCATTGAATTCAAAATGCCCATAATTTCACCTAATGTGCACAACATTGGCAGAATCAGGCCCTTAGAGAGAAAGTGGGGCTAGCTATCTGAAGAGCTGGAATACATAAGGTATATTAAATGAGCACTCAAGGCAGCATTAGGAAAGCAGATCTGTTTTCCTATCACCTGGCACCTCACAACCACATAGGAGGTACAGTCTAATAGTTAAAGAAGTTGCAGCTGCCTAGTGCTCATAATGCCCTAATGCCAAGCATTAGCAATTTGCATCTCATCCAGGGAAGCCTGCTGTATCAGGCAGAATTCTGAAGCTCAGTCATCTTTCCCTTTTTCTCCTTCTCATTACCGGTATCAGCACTGGGCAGGCCTGGATTAGACTCATACCGGAAAGAAACTTTGATTATATGTAACTAGCATTATAATATTGATTGCAGAACATACAAACCAGTAGGGTGTTTAGGAAACTATATGAGGAGCCTGAGCCAAAGCTTACACTTTGTAATGGGTCCCTGCTGGGGTGCCACCTGGAACTGGGGTGCCACTGAGGCCCCCTGACCTACCAGCCTGGGCTCCCTTTACACTGTACTGCTGTGACCAGCCTGCCAAGCCCTCTCCCAGGCTCCATCCTGCACTTTATTAGCACAGATACAGGTAGGGACACACCCAGCTGCAGTTACATACAGATGCTGTGATCAGCTCTGCATGGGGAGGCACACCTAGGGAACCACCCAGTTCCTAAGGGATGCACCTCCTCTCTGTAGTGTAAACCCAAAATCATACTATCTTGCACTGCACAGAGGACTGTACAGCCTAAGCTCATGAACTTTGCCTCCCTCCCTCAATGTGGAGAGGAAATATACAACAGCTTTCTGCCCCGAGTTATGATTTACACACACACAAACACACACACACACACACACACACACACACACAAGTTTTAGACAAAGCAAAAAACAAGTTTATTAACTACAAAAGAAATCAATTAAAATCTAGTGATAGAAAACAGATCAAAGCAGATTACCTAGCAAATACACAAAATGTGCAAACTAAGCTCAATGTACCACAGATTGAGATGAATAGCAAATTCTCACCCTAAATGATGATCCAAGCAGGTGGCAGGCTCTTAAGAGGCAAGATGCACTAACAGCTTGGAATCTCCAGGTGCTACATTCACAGGCTAAAAATCCCTTTAGCCTGGGTCCAGCACTTCCCCCAGTTCCTCAGGTGTTTCCAGGAGTCTCTCTGGCAGGGGAGTCAGTGAAGAACCATGATGATGTCACTCCCCTGCCTTATATAGCTTTTGTGTATGGCCAGAACCCCTTTGTTTCCAAGCTTGGTTCCCCCACCAGTCAGTGGAAAAACATTGGTATCTCAAAATGGAGTCCAGCACCTGGTGACCTCGTCACATGTGTCTGTAGTATCATAGCAGCCATGAGTCAGAGGCTGTTTGTAGCATCCTTAGACAGGCTTTCAGGTGGGAAATAAGCTTCTTCTAAGGCCTATCATTCTCCCTAATGGTTAACTAACTTGGTCCAGCTAGCCATCTACACCAGCATTTCTGAAATGCAGCCACCATGGGGCTTTTCTTGTGACCACAGCCTCCTGGGCTGTGATTGGGGGAGAGGGGGAAAAGTAGCAGCCCTTCCCTCTCCCTGTTGCTCCTAGATGCACCGCCTTGGTGTTGATTACTGGGGCCACCTGCAGAGTTGGGTCCTGCCACCCTCTGGAGACACCTGGGGCACAATGCTGGAGGACCAGGCAGCCGGCGAGTTCCCCACCTTCCCAGGGGCTCAGGCTTTGGGCTTCAGCCGTAGGGTGTCAGGCTCTGGCTGAGGGGCTTCAGACTCCATCCCCAGACTCCAGCTGCACGATGGCAGGCCCCAGGCTCCGGATGCAGGGCTCTGGCCATGGGGCTTTGGGCTCCAGCCCACTGCGATCCCCCATCCGGGGCTTACTCAGCCCTGCCCTGGGGACAAATTAAGTCTGCTGTGAAAAGTGATATTTGTAGGTTTGTTTATACCACTTTTCCACAGCAGACTTACTAGCTAGCAATAAATAAGTTAGGAAAAAGTATGAGAACGGCCACCAAAATGTCCTGAAAACCCCTGATCTAGACTGAGTACATTCTGCCTAGTGGGCCTTCTCTATGTGTAAACACATTTGTAATGGATACATAAACAATATTCCTAACTTCAGATACAAAAATGATACATGCATACTAATAGGAGAATCATATTCAGTAAACCATAACCTTTTCAATTATCTCACATGACCTATCTTGCATCAGATATATCAGAATTATGCCATAGAGATATTAGTATATGATATGATTGTGAGGAATATGGGTGCAGTGTCCGACTTCAATAAACTTAGGTCAAAAGTGCAGAATTGTATGCAAGATCCAACATCTTATGATAATGCCATCCTTTCTAAATCTAATTAAGTATGTGATCTGTTCATAGCCAGAGAGCTCACCAAATTTATGTTGTGCATTTCACATGCTCATAGCCATACTTCTGCCATGTTGTCTTATGTACAGTCAACTATGACAATTTTATATATAGACATTTGATGCAGTGATATATGTGTAGTCCTCAAATGAAATAGAAATTACTTCACCAGAAATATTTTCAGGAAACCCTTTAACACAGGAAATATAACTGCTGCCTTCATTATATTACTGTCAAAAGGAATGACAAGATTCAGAATTTTCATTTGATTAGAGTCAAACTTTTAAAAAGCTGAATTAAAAAAAAATTAAGGGTACAGCACAAGCCTACAAAAGCAAGAATTAATTGTAAAAGCTGAAATGTATCATCTTGATTAGTTAAATAAAAAGGCATTAATTGACACCCTGTTGGGCATGGGTTTGAAAGTATTCTCTGTAGATTACATACATTTCCTTGCATTAATCTGTGTCATAACCCTCATGCTGTCTTTACTTCAATGAATCAATATGAGTTTCAAGTTTGCTAAAACGTCACACAATTTTTCTGAAGCCCAAGGGAATAGTTAGAGGTATATGCAGTATTCTCAGATCCTGGAAACAAACTTGTAAACAATTATTATTGTTGCAAGTTAGGGGTCAGAAGGATTAGACTATGTAGTCTCTTGTGGATTCCAGAATACATTGCACAAAGAGAATTGTTGGGCAACTTGCTTCCACATGAGCAAGTCCTGTTAATTACTCCATTATTTTATCTTTGTATTTTAATGATTTTTTCATATAAGCATGAGTATCAGCTTACATTGTATAATACTGAGGACAAGAGTTACTACATTAATCATGGTATGCCCCTCTTTGCACTCTAGTCTAGTTAGAATGTTTCTGATCCTTGAAATAATTTTCATGACATTCCTGTCTTAGTTTCATAAGAGAGTTCTGGGTAGTTCTGCCTCTATTTTTTCCTGAAGGATAAATCTTTTATAAATATCTATTAAAGGTTTAACATATACATCAAATATATGATGTACTCAGACAAACTGGATTTATTGGTTTGTCATTGACAAATTATCTGGAAGCATGCTCTTGACTTTTATCCCTGAATCAGTGTTGATGTTAATAGTGAAGCTTATTCAACATCCCACAAGTATCTATAGTAGTTATAGTAATGACATATCACTCCCACAACTGATGCAGTTCTGAGTCTGGTTTACCCCATTCGTTTGAAGTAATCCCATGTTTATTTTATTGTAGAGCCTTCATTTTTCCCCAAATCTTTTCTATATTCAATAGTGCATACCTGCACATTGGATCTAAATCTCCCTCAATGAGGAAGGACTTGTTTGTTCATTACTATTACAGCTGTTGTTGTAATTTATGGACATATCGTAGGCCTGCCTTGACATAAGTAACTTGCCTCATTTCTTAGTGGGCATGACTGGGAAGGTGAATTGAAGGTTAAGTTGTTAATAAGGGCTTAACAAGCAGTATACTGAGACCAGATATCTGCACTAGTTAAGATGAGCAGGAACACGCCTGCTCCTGGTGCTAGTCCATTACCTCTGCTCCCTACCTGGTGTGAGCATCCAGTAGTGTAGTTTATTTACAGCATTCAATCCCACCACCTTCTCACCTTATACAGGATCAGAATCCCCATTGTGGCAGTCATTGTAACACAAGCAGACAGACCCTGCTCCATAGTATTTATGGTGTAACTTAAATGAAAATAAACAAAACCAAAAGCCCAGCACTCAACAACGCTACAAAGTGTTTGGATACAGTTGATACATAAAAGTAATCCAACTTTAGAGCTGGGTGAATGATAGTGGTTATGAATTTAGCCCCCTTGTGGTTACTGAATCATTTGCAAACGGATCTGGATTTCAGGAAATAAAAATTGCTATGCATTAAGCAGTCACTGAATAACATTGATCAATAATTTTCAACTATAGGTTGTGTTTGCAAATTGTGTTATTCATTGTGTGTGACTGGCCAAATTACATATGCCCCAGTTTAATAAAGTACATTAGCATTTTGCTTGAGTTGGGGCAACAGTGCAAGTTTTGCTTCCTGTTGGGATGAAGTTTTAAAAGCAAGACACTAAATGACATTTCAAGACTAATTTGTGTTGGGTGCTAACATTGTTTATACTTTCAGAACCTGTGGATATTTTCATGAATAATGGAGGGTCCTCAGAATGCTAACCTATAATGAATACTACGACCTCATGAATTATAGCAAAACACAAATATTGTGAAGGAGTTGTTTTACTATTTAACCAGCTCTTGTCATCTTGTGTGCCAGTACAGGATTGTTCCACAGAGCACATTTTCTAGTGCCATTTTTCAGTCCACTTTTAGGTGGCTGATGCATCAGGAATACCATTACCTTTCACTGCATACAGGGCCGGCTCCAGCATTTTTGCCACCCCAAGCGCCCCCTCCCCCCCCAAAAAAGCACCGTGCTGGTGCCCGGAGCCGGCCCGGACTGCATACTTAACAATGACCATATTTTTTAATTCAATTCCATCTGATGACATCTACTTACTGTATACCCCTTTGGTCCACCCCTCTGATGTATGAATCTGAATCCTTCACATACTGTCAAATATTGCTTCGGCAGTGGGCACAAACAAGGCTCTGCCATCCCTGTCTATGCTGGGTTGTTTTTTGCATGTCCTCTATGCATAAGTCCCATATAGTTTCCTTCTCTAAGTGCTGTTCAATTGAGGGATACTTTTGGTCAACCCTTTGTGTGTTCCTCCAGTTGCTGAGTGGTATGCCTGCCATGACAGAGACTCTGGCAACATTCTTAATGTCCCAGATATCTCCATCCTCTTTGGATAATTTTGAAGATAAGCAGTTATTGAAGTCTGACAAGGTATTTGCTTAAATTCACACTATTTAAGACCTAGTATTTTCCTGCGGCATTTGCTTTTGAAGGCATTTAGACTTCTGTTTGTACCTTTGATGGATTTCCAGTTTTCACATCCATAGGTGAAGACAGAAATAATGTTTGAGTGGAAGTTTTGTAGTTTGGTCTTGAAGGGTAATTCTATACTGCATGAAGACCCATGGCATGGCCGCAAATGGTCCAGGTCAGCACACTTGGGCCTGCAGGGCTCAGGCTGTGGATCTATAAAAATTGCCATGTAGATGTTTGGGCTTGGGTGGGAGACTGAGATCCTTCCTCTTTGTGGGATGTCAAAGCAGAGTCTGAATTCCAGCCTGAGCCCAAATTCTACACACTGATTTTTATAGCCCTGCAGCCTGAATCAATTGACTCTGGCTGAGACTCAGCACCATGTTTTGTTTTTTTTAAATTGCACTGTAGATGTACCTTAAATTGACATTTTCAATAACCAAATCTTGTTTGAGCTGGTGAATGCAGGTGATGCCTTGCCAATTTGTGATCTTATTTACTTCTGAATATCCCCATTGGCTTGGGCACTACTGTCCAGGTATGTGAATTGGCTCCCCTCTTGTATTCCTGTGTCTTTTAACAATACTTCCCAGTTAGTAAAACACTAACTGGCAAGTTTACCCTATCAACTCAGAAAAGGTTCTTTCAACAGCCACTTAAGTTTCTTTGGCAATGTTGTCCATGTGTATTTCCTTTTGTTCTTCTCACTCTGCTTTTTTACTATTTGGTGTTTTTTTCTGGAGTTATTTATGAGTTAATGTTTTCTTTGGCTTGTTTTTCTTTTACACAGTTCCACTTATGCTCACTTATCCAGACTTCATGTTTGCTTGACTGGAACCAAACTACAGTTATTGCAGAATCTATTACAGAATCTGTTCATGCAGAAAGGAGAATGACATTTGATTTTTTTTTTATGGGTGTGGTGGACTGATCCTGTAACATCTTGTCAATTTTGCGGGGGGGTTGTTTTTTCTTGAGTTTAATTTTAAGTCTTGACATACATAAGTTGCAATCACTTCTGGCATTGCTTCTCTGCATGTTCCAATGTCCTGAAGAGTTTATCTACATTTCCTTCCAAAACATAATGGTTAGTCTGGTTCCTGGAGAATTTCAAGTTACTTTATGGCTATCTGTGTGTTCCACCAGTTATGGACCCTGATACCAGGCACAGCTATACCAGTTGATCACCATTCTGATTTTGGGAACCAAGACTGTGCCTGTCAATTGCTTTCTGCATTCCATTCTTATCTCCAACCTTGGCACTATTAGATGGTCGGGCTCAACGGGTAGTGATCAATGGTTCCTTGTCTAGTTGGCAGCCGGTATCAAGTGGAGTGCCCCAAGGGTTGGTGCTGGGGCCGGTTTTATTCAATATCTTCATTAACGATCTGGAAGATGGTGTGGACTGCACCCTTAGCAAGTTTGCAGATGACACTAAACTGGGAGGAGTGGTTGATACGCTGGAGGGTAGGGATAGGATACAGAGGGACCTAGACAAATTAGAGGATTGGGCCAAAAGAAATATGATGAGGTTCAACAAGGACAAGTGCAGAGTCCTGCATTTAGGACGAAAGAATCCCATGCACTGCTATAGACTAGGGACCGAATGGCTGGGCAGCAGTTCTGCAGAAAAGGACCTAGGGGTTACGGTGGACGAAAAGCTGAATATGAGTCAACAGTGTGCCCTTGTTGCCAAGAAGGCTAATGGCATTTTGGGTTGTATAAGTAGGGGCATTTCCAGCAGATCGAGGGATGTGATCATTCCCCTCTACTCAGCACTGGTGAGGCCTCATTTGGAGTACTGTGTCCAGTTTTGGGCCCCACACTACAAGAAGGATGTGGATAAATTGGAGAGAGTCCAGCGGAGGGCAACAAAAATGATTAGGGGGCTGGAGCACATGACTTACGAGGAGAGGCTGAGGGAACTGGGATTGTTTAGTCTGCAGAAGAGAAGAATGAGGGGCGATTTGATAGCTGCTTTCAACTACCTGAAAGGGGGTTCCAAAGAGGATGGATCTAGACTGTTCTCAGTGATAGAAGATGACAGAACAAGGAGTAATGGTCTCAAGTTGCAGAGGGGGAGGTTTAGGTTGGACATTAGGAAAAACTTTTTCACTAGTAGGGTGGTGAAGAACTGGAATGGGTTACCTAGGGAGGTAGTGGAATCTCCTTCCTTAGAGGTTTTTAAGGTCAGGCTTGACAAAGCCCTGGCTGGGCTGATTTAGTTGGGTTTGGTCCTGCTTTGAGCAGGGGGTTGGACTAGATGACCTCCTGAGGTCCCTTCCAACCCTGAGATTCTATGATTCTATGATTCTATGATTCTATGGTAATATTTGTAGGTTTGTAGGTAATTGCAGAATTGATCTTTCATCTCATTGTAGTTTTCTGTTTTTGTGTAACCATGTATATTTGTCATTGTCATGCTTTGTCTTTAACTAGCTTAGGCGGTTAATTAGCTCCCAGTCTAATTTTTTTTTAACTTTGGAAATCTTAATGCTACTCCCTCTGAGTAGTAGCTGTCATCTTTCTTCCCCAAATATACTGTAACTTCATTTTCAATTGTACAGTTTGGTGTACTGTATATCACCCTTCAAATACAAAGCTAGTGATGCAGAGCTTTGAGAATAGTTGGTCTTGGATTGAAAAAATATCAAATATATACCTTTTCCACATTTTAGGAAGTTCGTTTTAATCCAGATTCAGACTGTTTCAGAACTAGCTTTACTTTAGTTTTAATTTTGGATAGGTTCACGTGAGCACCCACAAGCACCCACAGTGCTTTGAATATGTTAAGGATTAAGTATTACCAACATTGATGGAGGCTCCCTATTAAGAAGGCACTGTTCACCACTGTTGGCCATTCCCATTTTTATTGTCACAGCCAACTCCAATTGGCTCCAGCTGGAGCTAAATTGGGATCACTGTGTACATTTCAAAAGGAAAGCCATTTGAGCAGGACCCCACTTAGCCCAGAGGCTGAGATTTCTTGACGTTTATGGCATAGAACACACTTACTGGCTACAAGTTAATCCTGGAGGTCATATCACAGAAGGCACTGAACACATGAACTGGGAGGGTGGACACAATACATGTAAATTTGTTGCTTTGGAGTTTCCCCAATATATTTCCAAGTACTGTAACTTAAATGAAAAAAAATTAGAGAATTCCTTATTCCATTTCCATCTGGGCCTTCTTTATATTTACCTACAAGTTATACATATCTATGGCAGACAATGAAATATTAACACAAACAAACACATCCTTTGTTCTTTTTTACTAGACCTTTAAAATGCCACATTTGCCTGTCTTACCTTGCTTAAGCTACAGCTAAAATGACAAAACCTTAGGGGAAGTTGTTCATAGTGATCTGAGGGACATATGGTGAACACAATTGTCAATTTCATGTTAGATACTGAAACAATCTTTAAAAGATAAGATTGAGCAAACATTGGATAAAAAGAATTAAGTGAAGCATGACTTAGAAATGGGAGTGAGTCAA
This sequence comes from Platysternon megacephalum, assembly GCA_003942145.1. Lineage (NCBI taxonomy): Eukaryota > Metazoa > Chordata > Testudines > Platysternidae > Platysternon > Platysternon megacephalum. The sequence continues at coordinate 3,996,565 of QXTE01000042.1, forward strand.
TACAATAATGATGCCTTATCCTTATGTAAACCTGTCAAGATGACTGGCAAAGGGTATAACCCAACTTGGCCTTCTAAGCTCTATAACCTGTTGACACATTGTATAGTTTCTTCCAGAAAACGCATCAGGGTAGTGAATTCCCTAGAGAAGGAGACAATAGAAAATAGCCAACACCTTTTTATTCACACCTCTATCTTAAAAAAACAAAAACAAAAAACTGCACACCCACTTTCCTTTCAGACTGAAATTACACATGCTTGATGCAAACTTAAAGATTAATTCTGCTAGCAAGTTTGAGGCAAAATTGGTTTAGCTGTTTGAGTGATGAGCATGAACAATATATGCTGTACTTTTGAAAAATTGTTCTGAGTTTTCATTTAAGATCAAATAACTGAAGCAGGGGGGGAAAAATTAGACTTAGTATATCCATACCCCTTAGTGAGAAGGATGCTAAATTTGGGGGGGGGGGGGGGGAAGAAAACATACCAGCATAAAAAGTAAAGTTGAAAGTTACATCTACATGAATGCACCTTGTGACTTTTAATACAACCCACAGGAAGTATACAGTCAGAGCTGTGTTTAGTTCAGTACATAACTGAAGATACAGGTCTGTTTCAGCAATGCATTGTCTAACAAATTTACTATATGAAGATTCCTGGCACATGTACCAGGTGAGAGGCTGTTTAACTTTGCTTCCTGCGTATATTTATTCATTACCTCTTTTGTGGATCATCATCATTCCTATGACTGTTTGTAGATGCAGCTAGAATTCTTCCATCAATCTAGCTACTGCCTCACTAAGCTATGGAAAAATTCCTTCCATCACTGACATCTACACTACTGCAGTGTAGCTGCAGCACTGTGGCTGTGCCACTGTAGCACTTCTATTGTAGACCTGAGTGAATGACCACTTCCAAAGCAGCGGTAAGATTGCTAAAAACTACAGTGTATATGTATGTGGACAAAGCAAAAACCTCAATAATCAGTCCTTTGGGTATGTCTACACTACGGGATTACTCCGAATTTACAGAATTCAATTTTTGGCAACCGATTGTATAAAGTCGAGTGCATGCAGCCACACTAAGCAGATTAATTTGGCGGTGCGCGTCCATGTACCGAGACTAGCGTCGACTTCCGGAGCGTTGCACGGTGGGTAGCTATCCCATAGCTATCCCATAGTTCCCGCAGTCTCCCCCGCCCATTGGAATTCTGGGTTGAGATCCCAATGCCTGATAGGGCAAAAAACATTGTCGCGGGTGGTTCTGGGAACATCCTCCCCCTCCCTCCGTGAAAGCAATGGCAGACAACCGTTTTGCGCCTTTTTTCCTGGGTGAACTGTGCAGACGCCATACCTCGGCAAGCATGGAGCCCGCTCAGCTCAAGACAGCAGTCATGANGGGGGGGAAGAAAACATACCAGCATAAAAAGTAAAGTTGAAAGTTACATCTACATGAATGCACCTTGTGACTTTTAATACAACCCACAGGAAGTATACAGTCAGAGCTGTGTTTAGTTCAGTACATAACTGAAGATACAGGTCTGTTTCAGCAATGCATTGTCTAACAAATTTACTATATGAAGATTCCTGGCACATGTACCAGGTGAGAGGCTGTTTAACTTTGCTTCCTGCGTATATTTATTCATTACCTCTTTTGTGGATCATCATCATTCCTATGACTGTTTGTAGATGCAGCTAGAATTCTTCCATCAATCTAGCTACTGCCTCACTAAGCTATGGAAAAATTCCTTCCATCACTGACATCTACACTACTGCAGTGTAGCTGCAGCACTGTGGCTGTGCCACTGTAGCACTTCTATTGTAGACCTGAGTGAATGACCACTTCCAAAGCAGCGGTAAGATTGCTAAAAACTACAGTGTATATGTATGTGGACAAAGCAAAAACCTCAATAATCAGTCCTTTGGGTATGTCTACACTACGGGATTACTCCGAATTTACAGAATTCAATTTTTGGCAACCGATTGTATAAAGTCGAGTGCATGCAGCCACACTAAGCAGATTAATTTGGCGGTGCGCGTCCATGTACCGAGACTAGCGTCGACTTCCGGAGCGTTGCACGGTGGGTAGCTATCCCATAGCTATCCCATAGTTCCCGCAGTCTCCCCCGCCCATTGGAATTCTGGGTTGAGATCCCAATGCCTGATAGGGCAAAAAACATTGTCGCGGGTGGTTCTGGGAACATCCTCCCCCTCCCTCCGTGAAAGCAATGGCAGACAACCGTTTTGCGCCTTTTTTCCTGGGTGAACTGTGCAGACGCCATACCTCGGCAAGCATGGAGCCCGCTCAGCTCAAGACAGCAGTCATGAACATTGTAAACACCTCGCGCATTATCGTGCAGTTTATGCTGAACCAGGACCTGAAAAACCAGGCGAGGAGGAGGCGGCTACGGCAGCGTGGCGACAAGAGTAATGAGGACATGGACATGGACACAGAATTCTCTCACGCCGCGGGCCCCGGCCCTTTGGAGATCATGTTGTTAATGGGGCAGCTTCTCGCTGTGGAACGCCGATTCTGGGCCCGGGAAACAAGCACAGAGTGGTGGGACCGCATAGTGTTGCAGGTGTGGGACGATTCCCAGTGGCTGCGAAACTTTCGCATGCCTAAGGTCATTTTCATGGAACTTTGTGACTTGCTTTCCCCTGCCCTGAAGCGCCAGAATACCAAGATGAGAGCAGCCCTCACAGTTGAGAAGCAAGTGGCGATAGCCCTGTGGAAGCTTGCAATGCCAGACAGCTACCGGTCAGTCGGTAATCAATTTGGAGTGGGCAAATCTACGGTGGGTGCTGCTGTGATGCAAGTAGCCAAAGCAATCGCTGAGCTGCTGCTACCAAAGGTAGTGACTCTGGGAAATGTGTAGGTCATAGTGGATGGCTTTGCTGCAATGGGATTCCCTAACTGTGGTGGGGCGATAGATGGAACCCATATCCCTATCTTGGCACCGGAGCACCAGGGCAGCCAGTACATAAACCGCAAGGGGTACTTTTCAATGGTGCTGCAAGCACTGGTGGATCACAAGGGACGTTTCACCAACATCAACGTGGGATGGCCGGGAAGGGTTCATGACGCTCGCGTCTTCAGGAACACTAGTCTGTTTAAACGGCTGCAGCAAGGGATTTACTTCCCAGACCGGAAAATAACCGTTGGGGATGTTGAAATGCCTATAGTTATCCTTGGGGACCCAGCCTACCCCTTAATGCCATGGCTCATGAAGCCATACACAGGCAGCCTGGACAGTAGTCAGGAGCTGTTCAACTACAGGCTGAGCAAGTGCAGAATGGTGGTAGAATGTGCCTTTGGACGTTTAAAGGGTCGCTGGCGCTCGTTACTGACTCGCTCAGACCTCAGCCAAACCAACATTCCCATTGCTATTGCTGCTTGCTGTGTGCTCCACAATCTCTGTGAGAGTAAGGGGGAGACCTTTATGGCGGGGTGGGAGGCTGAGGCAAACCGCCTGGCCGCTGATTACGCGCAGCCAGACACCAGGGCGATTAGAAGAGCACACCAGGAAGCGGTGCGCATCAGAGAAGCTTTGAAAACAAGTTTCATGGCTGGCCAGGCTACGGTGTGAAAGTTCTGTTTGTTTCTCGTTGATGAAAACCCGCCCCCTTGATTGACTCATTCCCTGTAAGCAACCCACCCTCCCCCCTTCGATCACAGCTTGCTTTCAAAGAAATAAAGTCAGTATCATTTAAAAATCATGCATTCTTTATTAATTGATTATAAACATAGGGAGAGAACTGACAAGGTAGCCCGGGTGGGGTTTGGGAGGAGGATAGGAGGGAAGGAAAAGGTCACTAAAAAAGTTCAAAATAATGACAGCCTTTTGCTTGGGCTGTCCACTGGGGTGGAGTGGCAGGGTGTACGGAGCCTCCCCCGCCCCCCCGCGTTCTTACATGTCTGTGTGAGGAGGATATGGAACTTGGGGAGGGGAGAGGGTGGTTATACAGGGGCTGCAGCGGCACTCTGTGATCCTGCTGCTGCCATTCCTGAAGCTCCACCAGACGCCGGAGCATGTCTGTTTGCTCACACAGCAGCCCCAGCATTGCATCCCGCCACCTCTCATCTCGAGCGTCCCTCCTCTCCTCACGTTGGTCCCTCATGTCCTCACGGTCACTGGCATCTTTCCTGAACTTTGATACCGCGTCCTTCCACTCATTCAGATGAGCTCTTTCATTGCGGGTCGATTGCATGATTTCTGAGAACATCTCGTGTTGCGTGCGGTTTTTTCACTGCCTTATCTGAGATAGCCTTCGGGATGGAGGAGGGAGGCTTGAAAAATGTGCAGCTGCGGGAGGAGGGAAAAAAAGGGAGAGAAGTATTAAAAAAGATACATTTTACAGAACAATGCTTATACTCTTTCATGGTGAACAACACTATTCACATTACATAGCACATGTGATTTTGGTACAAGGTCGCATTTTGCATCTTACATGGAGTGCCTGCGGCTTTGGTGTTAGAGATCACAGACGCAGGGCCGGGCAACAGAATTCAGCTTGTATGCAGCCATGGTAAGCCATTGTCTTTCGGCTTCTGCATTAAATCAGCGCCCTCCTTTCCCATAGCAAGCAAAGCCCATTAAGTGCTGCGGTTTTCCTGTTACCGTACAGCAGCAGAAAACAAAATAAACCCCCACCACCACCCATTCAATTCTGTGGGTTGATAGCTTTACCCCTCCCCTCACCACGTGGCTGGTATCAGGGAAGATCCCTGCAGAAACCAAACTAACCCCCCCCCCATCCAATTCTGTGGCATGATCGCTTTACCCTTCCCCCCACCGCGTGGCTGGTATCAGGGAAGATCCCTGCTAGCCAAACGCAAAAAGCCCAGCGCCATTGCCCCCCCCCCCCCGGCTAACTGCAGGGAAGGATTTATTTTCCGCCACAACCAAACAGCCCAGTAGGAACGGGGCCACCTCTGTCCCCTTAATTACATTCCCGTATTTCAAACAGGTTACCATGAAAGATATCACTCTCCTGAGGATAACACAGCAAGATAAACAATGGATGTTGCTTGAATGCCAGCAAACACCGGGACCATACGCTGCCAGGCTTTGTCATGCAATGATACCAGATTACTTGCTGCTAGCATGGCGTGGTCAAGTGTCCTACCATGGAGGACGGAATAAGGCTGCACTGCCCAGAAACCTTCTGCAAAGGCTTTTGGAGTACCTCCAGGAGAGCTTCATGTAGATTCCCTGGAGGATTTCTGCTCCATCCCCAGACACGTTAACAGACTTTTCCAGTAGCAGTACTGGCTGCGAATGCATTCCAAGTCCTCAGGGCAGATTAATCATTAAAAAACGCTTGCTTTTAAACCATGCTTGATATTTACAAAGGTACACTCACCAGAGGTCCCTCCCAGGGGGTCTGCGATACCGCCTTGGGAGGGTTCGGAGGGTACTTCAGTCAGGGTGAGAAAAAAAAACTGGCTGTTGGGGAGAACGGAGTGCTGTGTGCTCTCGGCAAGCTCGTCCTCATCCTCTTCTTCCCCGTACGCAGAATCCCCATGCATGGCTGAGAGCAACCCCTCATTGGAATCCACGGTCAGGGGTGGGGTAGTGTTGGCGGCCCCCCGTAGAATTGCATGCAGCTCAGCGTAGAAGCGGCATGTCTGTGGCTCTGCCCCGGACCATCCGTTTGCTTCTTTGGTTTTCTGGTAGGCTTGTCTGAGCTCCTTAACTTTCACACGGCACTGATATGAGTCCCTATTGCAGCCTCTCTCCATCATGCCCTTGGAGATTTTGTCAAAGGTTTTGGCATTTCGTCTTTTGGACCATAGTCCTGCTAGCACAGAATCCTCTCCCCATATAGCGATCAGATCCAATACCTCCCGTGTGGTCCATGCTGGTGCTCTTTTTTGGTTCTCGGACTGCATGGTTACCTGTGCTGATGAGCTCTGTGTGGTCACTTGTGCTCTCCACGCTGGGCAAACAGGAAATGAAATTCAAAAGTTCGCAGGGCTTTTCCTGTCTACCTGGTCAGTGCATCCGAGTTTAGATTGCTGTCCAGAGCGGTCACAATGGTGCACTGTGGGATAGCTCCCGGAGGCCAATACCTTTGAATTTCGTCCACACTAACACTAATTCAAACTGGCAATGTTGATTTCAGTGCTACTCCCCTCGTCGGAGAGGAGTACAGAAATCGATTTTAAGAGCCCTTTATATCGAAGTAAATGGCTTTGTTGTGTGGACGGGTGCAGGGTTAATTCGATTTAACGCTGCTAAATTCAAACTAAAATCATAGTGTAGACCAGGCCTTTGAAGTGGTGTGCCGAGTCTTCATTTATTCACTTTAATTTAAGGTTTTGCGTGCCAGTAATACATTTTAACGTTTTTAGAAGGTCTCTCTCTATAAGTCTATATTATATAACTAAACTATTGTTGTATGTAAAGTAAACAAGGTTTTCAAAATGTTTAAGAAGCTTCATTTAAAATTAAATTAAAATGCTGATCTTATGCCGCCAGCCTGCTCAGCCCGCTTCCAGCCTGGGGTTCTGTCCACCTAGGCCGGCAGCGGGCTGAGCGGGGCCTGCGGCCGGGACGCTGGATGGCAATGGGCCGGCAGCCGGGACCCCAGACCTGGGGGGGGTTTCAGGGGTCAGGGCAGAGGGCTGGGGGTGTGTGTGGGGTGCAAGGCAGAAGGCTGGGGGTGTGGGGGGGTTCAGGGGTCAGGGCAGAGGGCTGGGGGTGTGTGGGGGGGTGTAGGGATCAGGGAAGAGGGCTGGGTGTGTGTGGGGGTGCAGGGCATAAGGCTGGGTGTGGGGTTCAGGGATCAGGGCAGAGGGATGGGGGGTGCAGGGCAGAAGGCTGGGTGTGTGTGGGGGGTTCAGGACAGAGGGCTCGGGTGCTCGGCTCGTGGGGGTGCTCCCAGCCCCCTGCCCTGAGCGGCTCATGGCAGGGGGCTGGAAGGGATATGCCCTGTTCCACCCCCTTCCCCAAGGGCCCGACCCTACCTCTTCTCTGTCTCCTCTATGGAGCAGCGAGCACGCTGTGGCTCAGCTTGGCTCCCCTTCCCCCTCGCAAGGGCGATCAGCTGATCGGCAGCAGGGAGGGGGAGGGGCAGGAAAGCACCGCGCTGGGGGAAGCAGTGGGGGAGGGGGGAGCTTGGCTGCTGCAGGACCAAGCTTCTGCCTCCTGCCCCCGCAGGGTAGAGCGGTGGGGCTGAGTGGGGCTGGGGGCCGGGACTGCGGCAGGCAGCGGCGCGCCACCCAAAATCGGCTTGCGTGCCGTGTTTGGCACGCGTGCCGTAGGTTGCCGACCCCTGCATTAGAGTATACATTCACACAGCAACCCTCCCACTCAGAAAAAGAAGAGGCAGAGAAAGTTACTGAAGAGGGTAGCTCAATTAACAGAGGCAGCTTTCAGGACTCACCACAGCCAGCCCCCTCTAATTTTTGGGAGCCTATAAATGTTACAGAATATTTCAGGATAAATTTTAAAATTTTCTAATCACTGCTGATAAATCCTTCAAAATACATTAGCATCCCACTAATGTTCAAGTTGGGAGTTTCTTCCTGAATTTTCTTAAATATGAGTCATTCACTGACCATTATAATCACCCAACACTGCCCTTTGGCATCCAGGACTTACAGCAACAAGGTCCTTAACATTTGTGGAGTTTCCAAACCAACTTGCATCTGTAAGGACAATGACACCTGGGCTGCTGCTGCTCTTTCACACAGCCAAATGCACGTGAGCTGGCTCCTTTGCCAAGAAGGTCAGTACTCACCAGGGAACAGATCAGTAGCAACGTGAAACACTTCCCCCATTGTGCGCTAGAGTTTTAAAGTTATTTAATAGGCATATCTGGTCAATCCTTTAACCATGAAGAAAAGTTCTTGCATTAAATCTACATTTGAGACTAAATTGCAAATAATTTAGTACAACTTGATTGGAGAAGCCTAATTTAGAATGAAAACATACAAACCAAACACATGCACCTCTACTCTCCTGAGGAGATCCATTGCTGATAATAGCTTAAGGTTGACTATCATAACTGAAAATGCTCCTTGTGGTATTGTTGCCCTTACCTGATGCAGAAAAGGCACGTGTTAAAATGGTATAGGGATTCCTTATTAACACTTGCTGCAAATTTTCATTGGGCTTCAAAGTTTATTCTCTCATTTCAACTCTGTTCTCTTCACTATCTACTTATATAAAGGCTAAGAATCCTTCTCTCCCCACTTTTATTCTGATTTCCCCATAACATTTCTCCCCTCCCCACTATAATGGGGAGTTCCAAATTAACAGTAATTGTGATAATTAACTTGCATCCGAAGAAGTGGGTATTCACCCACGAAAGCTCATGCTGCAAAACCTCTGTTAGTCTATAAGGTGCCACAGGATTCTTTGCTGCTGTGATAATTAACTGTACATTAATAGCAATTTTAATGAAAAAATCCCTCTTCATTTGTTCTTTGGTTGATGGACTGGTTTCACAAGACTTCAGAAATTGTTAATCTGAAGCTCTCTTTATGCGGAGTATGGGTGGTGAATACCTTACCTCATTGCTGAGGAGAGGCAGCCAGTGTTTACTCTGGACATCAAATTGAGAGAATTTCTCCCTCAGTTAGGGCCATATTTTCAGAAGAGTGCAGCACCCACCAGTTCCCACTGAAAATATGACCCAGCTTATGTAGCAGGAGTTGCTGGATGTGGAGCGCTTTTGAAAATCTGGCCCCAATTGTGGCTGCTGAGAACTTTTGAAAGTCTATCCCTAAACTGATATTACCGTCTAATTTTGTGCATCTCCCTGACTCGTCAAGGGAGCGTAGATGTCAATCTGAACATGTTCCTGCTTCATCTCTGCCAGGTATCACCCTTCTCCCTTTATATATTTTTTTGTAAGCCAGAATTCATTGTGTACATCATACCTTTTGTAACAAACTGCTTAGGGAAAGACTTGAGTTTCTTCATCTTCGTGTGATAGACACAGACTATGCTTCTTGATTTGAAGATGTGTTATTCAATTCAAAGCTGTTATTTTCAAAAAAAATTCCCCCGAAATCTGGCTATCCTGATTCGTCACATCTCAAAGACTACACACAGTGACTAACTACATTATATCCTCATGATCTCTGAATTCCCTAGGCACACTAGTATCAAATATTTATTCAGGGACTGGAAGGAAATCAGATTGGCACAACTAGTTTTAAAAAAGGAGGGGGGGGGGAGAGAATCTCTTCAGATGGAAAGTGTTGGCAACCAGCTCAACCCACAGGCTCAGAAGCTAGGCAACATTTCATGCTTTCTCCTTATTTGGGCCAATACTTACGATACAAGTTCTGGTCCCAAGAAAAGTCTAAGTCTTGAAAACAGGTTGGTGTGACTTCTATTAGCAAGTGCTCATTTGAAAAAAGCCCATTTCCTTAGCTGAAGCATGATATCAATACCAACCTCTCATCAACTCCTACTGGATGCCAACCCCTAGGGGAAGAAATTCCTGAAACTTCCTCCTTCTATTCCAGGGGTCGGCAACCTTTCAGAAGTGGTGTGCCGAGGCTTCATTTATTCACTCTAATTTCAGGTTTCACGTGCCAGTAATACATTTTAACCTTTTTAGAAGGTCTATTTCTATAAGTCTATAATATATAACTAAACGATTGTTGTATGTAAAGTAAATAAGGTTTTTTAAGTGTTTGAGAAGCTTCATTTAAAATTAAATTAAAATGCAGAGCCCCCCGGACTGGTGGCCAGGACCCAGGCAGTGTGAGTGCCACTGCAAATCAGCTCGCGTGCCGCCTTCGGCACACGTGCCATAGGTTGCCTACCCCTGTTCTAGTCTATATTTAGACTTTATGTAGAGAGGCTGTTTCTGAAAAGCTTAAGAAAATTCACTCAAACACACAGGACACTGGCACACAAGGTTTCCCATAGGAGTGTTCCAGAGCATTCATTGCCAACACTATTTCCATTATATCTAAATGCAGAATGAAATGTTACATTCTCCTCCATGAGATCTATTTCACTCTGGTAAATTGACAGATTAATTCTTTCACTTTAATGTTGGGAATCTGTCTTTGCAAGAGATTGTTTTGTAGCTCATTCTGGGATTTTCTTTGTTTGAAAGGTCTGGTTGAGTCTTTATCTGACATACTGAACAAGGAGGCTCACTCAAACTGTATGCAGGTGATCTGTGGAGAAAGTACCATGAGATTCTGAAGTGATGAACTTCAACTGCCCTCCTCCACCACAGGAGGCTAGCTGCCAGAATGTTGAAAGCATTGCCAAGAGACCCCAAAAAAAAAAAATCTTGGAAGGTACATATCAAAATACAATTCATAGTTTTATGGCTTGAAACAAGAGGCCGAAAGCCTTGCCCTATTGAAGTCAGGGGAGCACTCTCATTGAGTATTATGGGGAGGAAGATTTTGCCCTCAGTGGCCAGTAATTCCTTTAGTCTCAGAATTACTGGATCCAAATTTCGTATTGATCATGAAAATAGTTAAAAAAAAAAAAAAAAAAAAAAGACTATCCAAGACCAGTCTTCACTTTGGAGGAACAGGCAGGGCCTTTGCCAAACATATCTTGGCCCTTGCCGCCTTAAGAAGAACAGCCAGCCATGCAGTATTCCCACCATGGGCAGGCTGGCTATGCTGTAGATCTGCTTGGACAAGCTGCTCATCCTGATGGAGGCCAAACCTGAGTGTGCTGCAACCCCATGCACCATGTTTCAATGTCACTCACTCAAATTTGGCCCAGCATCCCTCTGATGACCAGCACCCCAAGCAGCAGCATGAGCAGCTGGTCCCATCAGATCTACAGCATGGCCAATCCAGCCATGGGGAGTATACAGTATGACTCTTTGTTGGGTCCTGCCCTGCTCCCCACCACTACCCATGTCTCTGGGCTATACACCTGTATGTAGAGGAGGGATGGGTTTTGTTGAGAAATAGAGTATTCCCATTTGAATACAGATTGTAATATTGCACCCTGAAGAGAATGTATGGTATTTTGATGAGATAGTTTTTTTCCTGCTGATTTATGTATGTTTCATATTAGTAAGACACTCATATCAATTTAGTTTTCATAGCATCTGACCCAACACGGAGAAAGCTTTTTTTGATTTACTAGTTTTATTTCTTTGAAGTATAGTCTTAGGCAGTAGCGGCGCCAGCTCTGCCGGCGCCCTAGGCGGCGGAAGGTCCCGCCCCTGAAATCCCGCCCCCAACAGCGGCGGCGGAAGGTCCCGCCCCCAAATTTCTACGGGCGGCGGGGGCGCATGCGCCCCCAAAATAGCAGCGCCCTAGGCGACCGCCTAGGTCGCCTAATGGAAGCGCCGGCCCTGGTCTTAGGAAATATCAGATTTTTAGCTAAACACAATGGTTTTCAACTGTTTAGTAGTTATACATAGCCTACTGCTTTTAAAAACTTTTAAAAGCAGTGGGCTGAGTCGTTTTAGAAACTGTTTATGTATAAAAAACATAATTCTGTATGCAATTTATAGCTTTAAAACATTAAAAGGTCAGAGCAGCACTAAGCCAGAAAGCCATAATTTATTAGCATAGGAAAATATATTGCTGTTTCATTAAAGAAAATGACAAATTCCTCAGATATCTCCATTTTTCCTTACAAGCAAGAGGGTGTAGATAAAGAAGAAATACCATCTAGCGACTGAAGAGACAAAAAATTGTATAAGTTCACTAGTATACATCAGTTAATGGTATGGACTTAAGTGACATTTAATAGCGGGGGTACTCAGTATTTCAGTGTGTATTCAGAATTTATCCACTGAATTTACACCATTTGGGTAGTAACAATAGAAGCATCACAACACTAATGAGCCACAAACCTCACTTGAAATACAGAAAGTGAAATATTACTGCATTTTTATGCCTATTCATTCAATCCATAGACTCAGTGCTGAGACTGCCAACTAGGGTCAGTTGGAAGAACTGCTTTTTGTGAAGTGGCAATTTGATCAAACATAAGATATGAATATTTAATATGAAAGGAATTCACCTTTGCTTCACATGTGATAAATGTGACAGGATTACACTTAGAAAGTGCTTTGTAGAATAAAAACTGCTCTTTTGGACCAATGTCCTTCAGTTCACACTTTATACTCTAGCCAATGGCTAGCTGCTAGGTACTTTATTCCTCCCACAATAATATTTCATTTCTTCCTTGTAGGAGGTGCTCTGTCAGTGTTCTCTGTGGATCATTTCTAATTTAGCATAGATTTTTGAAATTGAGACACTGGAGAACATTTCCAGAATACATACGTCATCTAACCTCTGTAATGCAGTGTATTTATATTACTCCAGCACACTTAACTAGATCAAGTGTTGAGAGGTAGATTTACAAAGTTATTTTGTTTTCAACATCTATTTCTACAGGTCTTCATTAGAAGAGAAAATGTTAGTAAAACTACTGATATAATTGAAGAACCTCCCAGACAGCTGAATCAACCGCATAAACTAGAAGCTAAATAATCAACTGCAGTCAAATTTGCCTGGTTTTAGCCGAAATTCTGTCAAATAGCCCATTAGCCCAGCTTAATTTAAACAGTGAATTTTGACCTAGCAGGCAAGTTAGGTTTCATTACAAAACTAAAAGTAGTAAGAATTTAACAAAAGTTTTGCACAGTTCTACACACAAGTCATCTTAGTGTTAACTCCTGTAGTGTAAGGTTTTTTAATTCCATCGTGCACCTGAGAATCTGTTATTGCATGAGGCTACTGTACATGTAACCTAGGACAGTACATGGAAGACTAAAATTTATTGTAAGGTAAGCTTGTTTCTCATGTCATACACATGTTCCTCAAAGCATGAAGTCATTAGGATGCAGATCTCTAGGTATGGTGCCATATCAGCAGAATACCCAGGTACTTATGAACTGAAAGCTGTATCAGAATTAAAATATTTAGGAAATCAGGCCTGTAAACATAACAAAATGTAACAAAAGCTGGGTAGTCGTCTTTCCCACCAGTGTCTGAGTATATGCAAGAGACAATTTTACATTAGTAGTATACCCAGAGTAAGAGTTTCTGAAACCATTCCAAGAACTATATTAACCACAAGGCCAAGTTCATATCATACCTACTTTATTCAACAAGCATCCTTCCAAAACCATATGCTAGAGGAACTTCAGCTTTAAAATTTAACAATTCCTAAATAATCCCTTAAAAAACCCTGTTATTTGAGTCAGGTATCACAATAGAAAATCCTTCCTAACCACCTCAAATACAAAGTTCCTACTAGCACATTTTAGTAATGTCCAGCCTAAAACAAGCACCACTCATTTTTCCTCAGGAACTCACAAATACTCCAGGTTGATCCTCTTCTTCTCACAGTCATCTTAGTCCTTTCAAACTTCCCCTTGCTATTATTGTGACTATCCTAACGTATTGGAGAAGCAGATCCACTATCCACCCAAATGATGGCAAAATCCCCATTAGCTCAAGACTTCATCTTGCTAACACTTTTTGTAACTTCTGACAACTAGAATGAATTTTTCTCAATCTCCAGATCAGAATAAATGCAAAATACCCTGTTCATAAACATCACAATTACTCTAATGCCATGCATATGCAAATTGTAAATACTCCATTCACTTTCTCCTTTTCACTTATAGGCAGCAGCAAGAATTTCTACACAGTAGGTCTTAAATACAGTGCCCTCCCACACTATTTACCTGTGTTAGACCATCTCCATCCTCTCCAGACTTTCTTTGGAGAGAGCAGTCCCTATCAGTGATGTTAGCAAGGCCACTTTTGACAAAAGATATCTGATCCAAAGCCCATTGAAGTCAATGGGCTTTGGATCAGGGAGTACATCATAGTCATCTCCTCCCTGGGGACACTAGAAAAATCTGTGTCTGTTCTCTCCTGCTATACATGGGTTGTTCTGATTTGGTCCCAAACATATGTAAATCCCATATAAAAAACATCTCAACTCAAGTGAGCATAGAAGAGTTTTTCTTCTTTTACCCCTCAGTAATCAAATCTATGTTATACATTGACATTTAGGAACACACTTAGAAAGATATGATCTTATTCATTAAATGTTTAATTAAGTTTCCTCTCCCAATACTATATAAAGAAAAAACATGCCCTATTTCATTCCTTTATATCTTTGACAGGAAACTTCTCTCTTTATTCTCTCTCAATGCACATTTAAAATGTATTTTAAGGCATATGAAAATTCAGCTAGAAACTGATTTAAGAGGGAAAGAGATTTTATCATTCATGTATAAATACTCACCTGCATGCCAACTACCTAATGTAGCTGTGCTCACTAAATATGTGCTCTTGCTTCAGGAGCAAAGCTCCTTAGAATTATGTTACTCTCGTCCCCGTGTGTCGTATTTGCACAGAATTTAAAAAATAGGAATTAGAATATTAAAGTTTTTATCAGTGGCAATGCTGGGGTAATAACCTGGGTGCCTCCCAAACCATGGGATTTTATAGTTCACAGAAAACATGAGAAATTTTACAATTCACCCCGCTTGAAAACTCATTTCATTCACTAGGCCTAGCAAAGATAATTCATGTCAACAAAATATCACCACTCCCATTCTCTCTATGCATGAGAACACAACACCGTCTGGGCCTCCCAGTGTGCTTGTTTAGTTTGAGTCCTAAACCGTCTGCTTTTCAGGGCAGCAATTGTCTCACATGTAATCTATGCTTAACATGTAATAAGCAATAGGATTATTATGGCCAAATTACCTGCTGCATTCTGGCCCCTTTATCTTGCTTTAGAGGGTCTGGCCATCAGGGACTACACTGATAGTAGAGGAAATTCACCAAGTGGTTGCAAAACCTCCATCCCACCTCCACAACCACTAGCGTAGGCATGGGGCTGGAGGTGAGGGGATGGTCTCTGCACTCCAGCTATACTCCACTATTGGAGAAGTCTTTGGGGGCTAGAGGAAAAAAACTGTAGTCAGAATGTTTCAGTACATATAAACTCAATACACACTTACTAGAGAATGTGTATGAACATCACAGCGGTGGAAGCAAGTGTAGTAAGTACATCTACTTTATGTAAGCATCCACTGAATGCAGCAGCTAGTTGACACCTATTTGAATAGTTAGAAGCACATTTTATTAGAAGTTGATGTGGAGGATCCCCATCATCCTCCAAGAGGAAAACACACCTGGATCACCTTTATTAGTCTTTCCATAAATACAGCTGCAAGTGCCTTTAGCATGTCACAATAATTGCACACTTCATGAGGGAGGCTGGAGTGACAATATAGTGGTTTGTGTATATGATTTAGTTATTATGAGTCCATCTCTAGATGAGCCCCACTTTCAGCTTCTGGAAGTATTTTTTTAAAATCCTTTCCCCGTGTAACTATTAACATTTCAATAAGAAGTTTATTTTAGATTAACTACAAATGCTGATGCCTACCTTATGAAAGCAGCTGCCTTTGGTGCTTTAAGAATGGCCGTCTCTAATGACTATTTAAGGCTGCATGCTTTTTTCTCTGACATTTTTATCACAGCAATAAAAGAGAAATGTGTATCTGTATTCTCAATAGGCTACTAAAAACCAGCCGACGGTTTTACTACTGGAAGCAACTGCTTACCAAACTCATCAGGAGAATTTGGAGATTTGGAACAACTGTAATTCCCCCCACTCCGAAACTGATAGCTCTTCTTAGTTGTATATAATTTACCATTCCATTAATGGTGTCAGTAAAAGTATATTAAATGATAGCATTGTGAATTTGTTATTCTTGTAATTACAAATATTTTTTTTACTCTACAGCAAGCTGATTAAATATATCATTTTTAGGATGAACTCTGCTTAAACCACATTTGTTTGATTTATCGGTCATCTCACCTGTACAAGTTTATCACCACAGATGAAATCCAACTGGATGGAATCTATCCCTGATATGTCATCTATTCATTGTCACATATGGATGTGGTTACAGATGGCATAGTCATCACAATTCTAAGAATATCCATGTGCAGTAATTATGTGCCAGATGCTGGAGTATGCAGCATGGTTCAGCTTTCTGCTACTCCTGTGTTTGATTTCACACGTACAAAAGACTCCATGACACAGAAACTAACATCAGAGAAAAAGAGCAATGGACTATGCTCAACAGAATAGGTGGTTATCTATATTAATTTGAAAAGTTGCCAAGAAATAATTTAGCTATTTGAATAATTATGATCTGCCCAGAGAGACAAGTAGTAGTTTGAGAACCCTCATTCCCTCTTCACATAACTTCACAGGGTTTACATGGAGAAGTGATGGTTTCTCACAGTTTAAAAATACTTCCTTAGGAACAGGCCTCCATTCCAAAAAGTTTCAGATTAAATCAGTGCTACACAAGTTCACAAAGTCGTACATAACTTAGTTCCTCATTCTTAGAATTTTCTGCAGAAACTATAATTTCATTTTTAAAGCCCAAAAATGCAGTGTTCTGCTTTTCTGCTGTCTTGAAGCCCTTGTGCCTGTCATTAAAGGGAGAATTCACTGAATGGCAGAGAACATAACAGCATAAAACTACGATTTGAGATTTATTCCTAGCACAACTCCATTGAGCACAATGGAGGATGAATTTGGCTCACATTCCTCTCCACCATTCCATTGATTTGACTGAATTTTCTAAAACATAAAATTGAGTAAAAAAATAAAAGCATAAGAATAAATAGTACAAAAGACTGAGTATAGACATTTTGACATTTACATATAGCACTACTATATAAAATGTAGGAAAATCACATTTGTCAACACAGCTAAGGCAGTAAGGTGGCCATTGTCTCCTGAAATTTTAGGATTAGTTTCTTAATATAAAATTTTATCTTATCTATTCCGCACTCCCCCCCCCCCAATCATTACTACAAAGTTTTCCATAACTACTTGTCTATTTTACTTTGAGTTTCTATCTTTTCTAATAGCCTGCTCCAAAACCCATTCAAATCAGTGAATGTCAGACCATTCATACATAAAATATTTAGAACCGCAAACAAAAGTAAATATGTTGAGCTAATATTAAATTGGCGTTAATGCTCCATCTACACAGATCAATATTTTTTTCCTATATGTTTATGCAAAGTACATGATTTTCTACAGCAATTGTCTTGGAATTTATAAAGTCAGTCTCAGCCTTCAAATTAAATAGATGTATTTTTCCACTTAATTACTATTGCCTTGAGCACTAATACAATCAATGCATTTACCCATTTGTTCTGTGTTTGTATAGCTACTGTCTTTTGTGTTTGTTGGCATAATGATTGATTTTAGAAAGGATGAGTGATCTTGTTTTCTAGTAATAGTTTAAATGAATGACTAGATCTAGGTTCCAAGATATAAAAGTCACCGAATGACCACGTGGGAATAGGGTAACAAAACGATCAGATATCAGAAAAGGGTAACCCAATCTGATTCAATCTACACCAGAGTTGTTAGGTCTGACTAACAATACTCTAGAAAATGTGTCATAGGACTTATTTCACTTCATAAAAGGTCCCATCCCTCATAACTTTTCTATCATTCTATTACGAATTTGTCTGTTAAAGAAGTTGATATAGTGTTTTGTTTGACTAGTCATACCTAAACATTTAGGTAAACGGGCATTAAAAATTCCAAAATGTGCTTCAGTTCTGGGGAACAGTCTTCTTAAGTTGTTTTCTAAATGTTGAGTGAAAGAGTAATCCACATCTTCTACCAAAAGGACTATAAAATTAGTATCACTAACAAATGTTTGATGTCTGCACAACAAATATGACTGAATTCCAAATATCTAGTTAAATGTATCATAAAGACTGGTTAAAAATATTGTCAAAATAGCTTTCCCCTCCCACCGAGGACATCAAGTTTATGACTAAAAAAGAATTTAAATTTCTGTTTTCTACAGAAAGTTATGATTTTTCCACCAAGAAACTTCTACTTAATGGAAGTAGCATTAAAAATATTTGTTTTCAGTTTAACCCACAACTTGACATTTAAAAATAAACCTTTTCTGACCAATTCTAGTTCATCCATATGCTTTGATTCACTATTCTTGAACATTCACACAAACAGCATTGAGAGAAGTTTGTGCACAAGTGTTTGAAGAGTTGTACTTTGTCTGATTTTCCTTTATTCAGAGCTATAAGCATCTTTATCTTGAGTCTATGTTGACTATACTGTTATGCCATCAGCTGGCATCTAATTTTGCTCTACAACATATTATTACTATCTGTGCAAGTCCAGCTCTTACTTTCCCTCTCATTGCCAATGAGATTTCCATAATGCTTGTATTTTTGTCACCACACAGGGAATCTCTCTCAGCATCCCACTCTTAAACACTGCAGCAAATTCTTCAGGGATCTCAGTGTTTGTAAAAGTAAGCCACATACACACTACTTAGTTCCCAGGTCCTCCTCCTATCCCTCTCCTCTGGGCTATGGATTTGCTATCATGCAACAATTCCTGCTTCCAGCCACTACAAAGGCTCTACTGCTCATTTATCTAGTCTGTTCTTTTTCCCCTCCCCCCACCTCAATTATTTTACTCACTTTTTTAAGTGTTTTTTATTACTCCTAAGGATTATCAAATCATGCTCTACTCACTGCCTGCTGGCCACATCTGGGGAGGATTAGCTCTACCAGAGCAACACCCCTTCTTGCAGTTGTACTCTCTCGCTCTCTTTCAGGACTCAACTGCTCCTGCTTCATGGCTTGTCCTTCAGCCAGATCACTGCAGCTTTCCCCTTCTGGGAAAATTACATACATCTAAGTCTCTCCAGATCCACTGCTCCTTAATGGCTCCACTTCTCCAGGGGAACCCAGGCTCTCCCTCTTCACTGGGTTCTTGTCCAGAGACCCTATAACTAGCAGTCAAGGTCTGCACAGTACTAGCCTTACCACTATATTCCTGGGCTACTTCCAACCTTGCTTTCTCACCCTAACAGTAACTATAGCCTCACTCAGCTACTGAGATTTATACAGGCCTCTCCTATTCATGGCCAGCTGAGCTTCATCTCTAATTAACCCTTATTACGCCCTGGGTCCTCCAGCATAGATGGTTAATTGGCCTACCTAGCCACCTTAATCCCTTTGTGTTTTGTGTGAGGTAGACACCCTATCACAATGATCTTTCTTACAAGTGGACTATACTGGAAGTGATGTAGCAGCATTGCTATTTGATATTTCATGGATAAATGCCCCCCCCCCCCCCACACACACACACAAAAGCTGGTTGATGGATTAGACTTTAAGTGTTCATCTGAGTCTGTTTTCAGTGAATCAGATGAGACCAAGGGGAGGGGATGCCTGAATTCACAACAAATAGCTTTCCCACTTTCATTTTTACTGACAGAGTCATATTCAGCTTTGCTAGAAATTGGTGCAATTCCCTTCAATTTAATTAAGTTCCACTTGCAAGGACTGAACTTGGCCAGAATAGCTTACTGCATTTGAGAAAACTTCTTTAGCCAACATATTCTATGTTCCATCTCCCTTTCTTCACATTTTTACCAAGCCTGCCTTTCTTAACAAAGAATGGTATTGACAAATAAAATGACAATCATGAAGTTAATTCCTTTGCTACAGAAATCAGAATGATTTTGCTTCCTTTGCTAAAAAAAACAGCTGTAGCCCTTAGCCTTGTGTTGTACAATTGTGTTGCTATTCTTACGTTAGTTTAATAAGCTGCCCATTAAGCACATTTTATTTGTCACCTTTTGTTTTCTTTGTTAAAAGTGAACTGGCTTTGCACAGCTACCATACTCTAATGAGATTATAAAGGATTTGAGAAAGCACATTTTTATTAAATTTATTATATTTCTAATTTCTTTGTAACTGAGCTTTTTCCTAACTATTTTACAAAACATAACTACATAATTAACAGTTGCTCTTCATGCCCCCCCCCCCCAATCATTTTTCACTCCCACTGAATGGCTGAAATCATTAAGATGATAACTTTTAAAAAGCTTTCCCTACCGATAAAATTGCTGGGCACTTACAGCTCCGAGTTTGTTGTAATTGCAGTACTACTCCAAAATGCCAAAGGCACTTAAGCTAATAAAGTCATTAACATGAAACAACCACCAAGAGACAAGGTTCATAAATGCACATTTTATTTTATTCTGCATTTTATTGTGATAATATGAAGTTGAATTCATTCCCTGTAGTCCTGATGGCAGCTGATAACAAAACAGTTCTGTAATCCCTATACATGAGATTTACTTTGCTCTTCATTTCTCTTATAAAGAACTTTGCCATTTGTTACATACGATAAGAACAACAGAATTTGTCGTATTACAGGCAGTAAAATTACTTTCATTCGTACTCTAATTATTTTACTCTGACAGTAGAGCAGTTACATATGAATAAAAGTAACAAACTAAACATTTGAGGCCAACTTTTCAGATCTAGTGAATGATCTTGTCAGTGTTTTTCTTTAAGATTGACCACACAGAGAAACATTCAGATTTGCAATGAAGAGTTTTAGGTTATACTGAGGGTTCCATGTATTGTATTAATCCATAGCTGCCAGATTTGTCACATAATCCATGTTTTATCACATAGTTTTGCTCCAGAATCTCAATTTTCATTTAAAGGAGGTGGGGGGTGAAGAGAGTATCGCCAAAGTAGTCATATCTGCCTGAGTCTGCAGACAGCTCAGTTATATTATCTGTCACATTTCATATAATGGGATATCACTTGATGTCCAGGTCAGCTTTAACTATATCAGTGGTTCACAAACTTTTTTTTACTAACACAATCCTTTTTTTGTGACCCACCCTCAGCCCAAATTTGTTGGGATGCCCAAAATCATAGGTCAGCTTCCCCCTCCTCACTCAGCTGAAGGGGCACTGACCACTCGCAGCAACATCTTTTCCCCTGGTACTATAACAATCCTAATACTGTCCTAGTGCAGAGGAAAGACCCCTGGGGTAGGGTTGGAGAACAAGCTCACCCCACAGCTGTGTAGCTCCTGTCCCACAGGGTGTTCCAGGCATTGCATCCTGGCTCATGGGATTACAGCATCACTCAGGTTTGGATTGGCTTCCCCTCCAGCCTGATGATGGGCCAGCCAGGTCTAATCTGAGTGAGTGATGTTGTGACCTTGCACACAGGGTCAGAGTGCCACTCCTGTTTGCACCATCTGCCCTCCATTCTGACTGAGAGGTAGCTGGGCCAGCCCTGAGTGGCTCTGCAAATCCATATGCCAGGTCAAAACATCTGGAGTGAGGAGCTGGGCCCAGCCCCATGGGACAGGCGCTGCTGCAGTGGGCTGAGTGCAGAGCAGACCAGGCCCATGACCCATCGCCATAGGCGCCAACTTTCCCCGGCACCGGTGAGTGCTCGTGCCCCCTCGCCCCTGGCCCTGCCCTGACTCCACCCTTTCCCCACCCTGCCCCGCCCTCATTCCAACCCCTTCCCCAAATCCCCGCCCCAGCCCCGCCTCTTCCCCGAGCGCACCACATTCTCCCTCCTTCCCCCTCCCTCCCAGCGCTTGCCACGCGAAACAGCTGTTTCGCGGCACATGCGCTGGGAGCTAGGGGGGAAAGCGGGCACGCGGTGTGCTCAGGGGAGGAGGCGGAGGTGAGCTGGGCTGGGGGGCTGGGGCGGGGAGCTGCCGGTGGGTGCTAAGCACCCACCAATTTTTCCCTGTGGGTGCTCCAGCCCCGGAGCACCCACGGAGTCGGCGCCTATGCCCATTGCAATTAGAATGGTTCCGCTTTTTCCAAAAACAAAGTTAAGGGAAAATATTTTCTTTGACCATATTAGAAAGTCTTACAACCATTTGAGATGCTCTAACACATCCTTACTTTGCAGCAAGGACCTGACCTTTGGAGTAGAACTAGTGGGGCTGTAATGTGATGACATCAGTCTTTTGCTGTCCCCATGAAATTCACCCAAAGTTGGCCAACTTTTATGCCACTGCAAATCTTAGTTCGCACATGCTCAATTGAGAATTGTTAAAGTTTGACAGCTAAATTCTCTGGAGAGCCCATCTTCACTGAGCATACTTCATATCTCCCATCTCATATGTTCTGACTGAACAGCTGCACCATCCTCACAGAGCAGCTGATCATGGTCTAACCCAGGACTCTTGTGCTGAGCAGGACTTTTCAGGCAAGCAGCAGACAACATATATTTAGTTGACTTACTATATCCTCTGTACACAGATGCACATCATACATTATTTGAAAGCTGATTATATCTACTTTAAGATGACGTATGATGTGGAGCTGTCAAGTGGTGCCATTACCATAGAAACTGGACTAAATGATGACACCATCAACACATTAAAATAACCACTTTAAATATTTGCATTCATGTGATAGTTTAATGACTCTATGTATTATTTCAAGACATAACATTGGATTTATTTGTGACCTCAATTCATCATAACAATTTAAAGGGTAAAAAAAATCTAATAATATTTATAGGTATTATTGTTGTGTATTAGAGCTGGTGACATTTCTAGGCAATATCATCATCTTATTCATCATTATGATTGCTGTTAAAGACTATGTGAGTTACCACAGTCTTCATTGCCTTGGCAAGTGCACAGTTCTGTGCAGAGAAGATTGTTCTGAGAACAAACACAGTTGGTTGTGCAGCAACCCCTACTGGTACAGGCACAAATAAGATCTTGTAGAAGCTCAGATGCCATTGGGTCCATGTAGAATACAGGAAGTATTCTGTCCTATGCTCTCAGGTGCAATTTGAACCCATAGAGGAATTTTACAAGTAACTGCTTGTTGGGTGCCATGTTTAGAAACTTTCCATGGAGGCATAAGGTGTCCACCAATCACCTGGTATTTCTTGCATCCAATCTTAAATCCTGTCCGGTGCTATCTTTCTGCAGATTTTCAGAGTTATGTTGTCATATTTGTCAGACTTTGATTACAGAATTAGCTTTGTGAAATCTTTTTAGGATCTGCCTCGAGTATTCAGCAGCCAATTAATCAAATGTATGGAATTTGTCCCCAGCCATCATTTGTATTACAGTCATGTCATCTCTGATGTGCACTATGATTTTTTAGCTCATGGATTCTTTCAGCTTCAGCTTCCAGATGATGCCCTAATTTAGCTTTGTCTGTTCTTCTCATTGTTTCATCAAAATGAAAGAGGGACCTAGACACAGGTCCTATTGGGTTACTAAGAATAGTTTCTTTGTGGGAAACACTTTCTGGACTGATAGTTGCTGTGACTGTCCATCCCTTGCTAGACTTATATTTGGTCATCTTGATCATGTCAGCAAATGTTTTGATGCCAGGTGGGCTGAAGAAACTATGTAGTCCATCAGAATCAAGTGCACCAACATCTGCTATTTTCAGCAGAGACTATTGTACATCTGGTGTTTATGTGCAGTCCAGTAGATATGTTGATAAGGACCTCTGGATAGGGTTCAGGGTCAAATGGGTTTGTCATATTGTTGATGACATGATTGATAAGAATTGTAACATGCTTTTCTTCCCTCTTCAGTGCAGAAACAAGGACTTGTCTGTGGACTTATCTTCACTAATTCTTGTTAGGACACTTTCTGTAATAGCTTTTGCATATTCATAATATGAAGTTCTGTACAATCATCTCTGACACTAATACTGACCTGAATTAAAAAATTAGTTTCTAGAATATTTCAAAGGCTAGTACTGCATGACAGCAATTACAAATTAAAACCTTCTGCCGGGCAGACTAGCTCCTACAGCATATGTACAAAAGCTTACAAATAGAGAAGTGTTACATTAGGAGTTCACATACATTTATATCTACCCACTATGCAGAACAAATTATGGGTACGCAATCTACTGCTACTGGTGCACAGCTTTCAGAGTGAGATTGATCTGGTCAGCAACTTGCAACTGAAAATATAGAAACCTATAATGAGATACTTTTCACATGGCATTCTTAATTTTCAAACATTTTATGTTAGTATATTGCAAAATGTTTGTTGTTTGCCATTTTTGCCACATGACAAACAACTTCTTCATTTTGGAAAAAAAAAAATCCCATGCAAAACCAATACAAATCTTTTAATACATTGTCATTTGGTAGCTTTGACAAATAAACAGCACACTAAGGTGTGGAAATTAAACAATAAAGGCTGTAGTCATAGTCCTGTTGCAGTGTCTCTGCAATTGTACAAAAATAAATAAAGTAGATGGGTGAGGTAATATATTTTATTGGACCAACTTCTGTTGGGGAGAGAGGTCCAATAAGAGATATTACCTCACCCTTGGGTCTCTAATATCCTGGTACCGACACAGCTACAACAACACTGCATACAAAACAATGACACTTTCTTATTTTAGGTTCCATTGTTTCACCTCGCCTGAAGGCTTATGGCAGCACTTGACAGCTCCACATTATACCTCATCTATATATGCATAAAATAAGATTTCAAATTATATATGATGTGGGGCTAGGTAGGATGGGTTAATTAAACTTCAAGAATATGGCCCTTTTTGCAGAATGGCTGCATGCCTATTTCCAACAATTGCAGTCAGTAAGATGTGGGATAACAGAGTGAATGATTATGATGATGATAAAAAGAAATATATATTGGTTACCCATTCATTGAGCACTGTCAACTCTGTGCATTGAGCAAGGCAGGGATCCGGTGGAAAAAAAATAGCATTCAACATGTAGTTAAAGACTGTATGGATATTCACAAGGGAGCTGAGC
This sequence comes from Platysternon megacephalum, assembly GCA_003942145.1. NCBI lineage: Eukaryota > Metazoa > Chordata > Testudines > Platysternidae > Platysternon > Platysternon megacephalum. The sequence continues at coordinate 4,021,176 of QXTE01000042.1, forward strand.
TAAGGCAACACACAGCAATCTTGATTCTGGCATTTCCTAACTTTTAAGTGCTTGGTTTTTCAACCTTAATATTCTTTTATTGTAGGTTTTATTTCAGGGTTTCTTTTTAAACACTTCAATGGGGCTACTCACAGCATATGTAGTTAAAGCATGTGCATGAATCTTTGCAGGATCAGGGGCCTTGGTTTTTAATCTCAGTGCTTTCACTGACTTGAGTGATGACCCTGAGCAAGTCTCACAGTCTATGCTTCATTTTATCCATCTGTAAAAGGAGAATGAAAAGACCTACTTCAAAGGTGTGTTGTGAGATTTAATTTTGTAGTGAGGTGTGCTTCCTCTCACTTATTGTTACATATTATGAAATACCCAACTGTTAACAATTAAAAATGAGGCTTCATTATTCATTGTATAATAGATGTTTCTAATATATGTGTCTTAGAGAGGACATGCCTTTTCTTCTCATCTGGTTGATGTTGCATGAAATATATGTGTGATGTGTTGTACTAGCTCATACTAAATGCGAGGTAGCAAACTGGCATATTAACTCCGAGGCAGGAGTCTATAGAGCTCACTTATTATTGTACTGGTTTTGTCAATCATGGGTCATGAGTTTGAATGCCACTGAGGAACAAACTATAAATTTTGCATAAGGCAGAATTATTAGGAAGCATTTGAGCTGTGTAAACATAATTGATTTCTCTCTTCTTTGAAACAAGTTAAAGTGAGACACCTTTGGGCTTGGTCAACAATGAAAGAGATGAAATTACAAGGGAGAGGGAAATCTTGGCACAAGTAATCATGAGCTAATTATATTTGTTATGCTGAAAGTATGATTATGTCAAGAAAAAAAAAACATTTTCAAAATTTAAAGGAATTCAGAGACCCATGGGTAATTGTTCAGTAATGGAAATATAACCAAGACAAACCAACCTGATTCAAAGCCTGTTGAAGTCAATAGAACATCTCCCACATTAAAAAAAATCAACATAGTATTTTCTGAATGTAACATAAGCAGTAACCAGAAACTTTTATTCACTTATCTAAGGCAACTGGTGGATTTTTTTTTAAATGGGGAACCACTATAGCAACAATTTTTAGTAGCTCTCCGTATCATTTCAAATATTCTTTAAGAGAGGAGAAGAAGTATTTCAACCATATCCCTTTAAACCAGTGAAAGACCTTTATGATAGTCTTCTGTTCAGGGAAGTAATGTTGCCTTGGCACTGAACCATACCTCTCTAATGTCAAACCTGCCCATGCATGACATAAGTAAAAATAAATGTGTGACAGTTGACCATGATGTAGAACACCTGGATTTTCTTGCACATTGCACTATAAAATGACTGATGTTTTCTAGTGTCTTTTAAAAACAATTATGTTGTTTGTGAATTAAATGTAGCATTTTTAAGGAAACTGGAAGAAAAAACAAAATTCTATCACAAGTAACCGTAGCACCACTCTTGTGCATCATCAGCAGGGCTTGAACATAGCCTTTCATCAGAAACCTCTATCATTTGAACTAATGGACTTCACCTTTAAAGTAGACCAGACACCAAAGAGGGGATGCAAAATGAGCGGTTGAGACCTATCTGCATCCTCAGGTATATTCATGATCCTTTTCATTCATTTTTGTGATCTTAACAAGTTTCCCCTCAAACAAGGTATATGCATTTCCCTCTCACCCATCATCCCTCCATAGTATTCACTTGAGAGTATTTTTGTTAGATTACTATTTTTTAAAAAAAGCAATCATTCCCTCAGGAGACTATTTCACTCTAAAAGCTGAACAGATCTTACCCTTAGGAATTATTCTCCATCATTCTATCTAGATTTCTTTTGTTATACTCCCTTCTTCCATCCTAAATAAGAAATCTGCCTAGATAAATACAACACAGTTTCTTTACTTCACTGTTCAGCTTGTGAAGGTACAGTAGAATCTCAGAGTTATGAACACGTCGGGAACGGAGGTTGTTCGTAACTCTGAACAAAACGTTATGGTTGTTCTTTCAAAAGTTTTCAACTGAATGTTGACTTAATACAGCTTTGAAACTTTACTATGCAGAAGAAAAATGCTGCTTTTAACCCATCTTAATTTAAATGAAACCAAGCACAGTAACAGTTTCCGTACCTTGTCAAGTCTTTTTTTTTTTTTGTTAAGTTTTCCTTTTTTTTTTGTAGTTTACTTTTAACACTGTACTGTATTTGCTCTGTGTGTGTGTTGGTGTTGCCTGGTTGCATACTTCCGGTTCCAAATGAGGTGTGTGGTTGACCAGTCAGTTCGTAACTCTGGTGTTCAAAACTCTGAAATTCTACGGTATAACTAACTTGAAAATAGTGTGTGCATACAAATTATTTTATACCAATTAAGCTGATAAAACCTGCTTGAGTTAGTTAAGATCTGTACAATAGATCATCAGTATGACTATGAGATATGATTTTCAAAACTAGAGTTTCTTCCAAGTCAATGTAGCTACTGAATGATGGAGTTATAGAAGTAAGAGGCAAGACTGATGACACGCTTGTTTAATGCATCTTTTAACAACAAGCTGCAGAGTTTGCAGGCTGCCAGGGATTATTGGAAGGTTCATACTAGATAAAGAAGAAATGTATAGTCTTTTTATAACTGTGTGCAACTTGTTGACTAGATACATAGTAAACTGTGTAATGTCTCATATGACAACAAAAATAACCTCATGGTACTTTACTACCTCATTAAGAGATTCACCAAAATAACTGGTTTATACTCTTTTGCTCATTATAACCAAATGTTTTCGTTAATCCATATGCAGGGATGAACTAAGTGGGCTTTCGGAACATTGAAATGTAGAGGAGAACAGCCAGACTAACTGATTAGATTTTGGAGAGGATTTGGATATACTATTAATTATTATTTGTATAATGGTGATGCCCAAAGACCCCAATCAGAATTCAGGCCTTATTGGAACAGATGCTCTAGATTTATAGAAAACGTACTATATTTCTAAGCAGAATGGATTATCAAGACCTAGGAGTGTCTGGTTTGATGAGAGCATGCTGAGTTATTAATTCTGTTAAATTCATGTATTCAAATGCTGGGAGCAAACTGTCTCAGTTCAGGGCAACTGCAGCTGTTTCTCCCTTCAGTGGTCTAGCAAGGGCACCCACATTCAGGCTTCCAGCTCACCCGACAAGGACAAGGACTGGGGGAGACCCACATCTCACTCCCTTCTGACTGGCTTATTTAAATGCTGCACAGTTCCCTGCCTTCACAGTGTTACTCCCAGCAAAGACAGCCTGTCTAAACAGGCCTCCTTGCTTTTTCTTCAGGGACTGATAACAGAGTGATTGCCACAGAGATAAGTTACCACACGGCTCTTCCTAAGCAAGCCTACTTAATTCTTAAGGTGAAAAGCATTACAGAGAAAACATATTAAAAACAATAAGAGAACGGACACCCTCCCTAGCTGTTTCTTTGTGGTTACAAGTTCATCAGAGCTTCAGCTTTGAACAATTATCCCGTTTTATGAGCTGTCAGTAGGCCCAGTCTTTTCAACCCTACCCTAAGGATTGGGGCCCTCCATGGACCAGGGGTCCTGTCCACTTGCTGGATCAGGAAGAGGGCCCTGAGTCAGCTTAAAACTCAGGCTTTTATCCAAAATTCATCTTTGTCTGTTGGCCGCTGGAGAATCCAGTTTGAACTAGTACATGTAAACCTCTCCCGGGTGGTGGCTGCAAAGCCTGATAATGGAGCATCCCTACTTGTACTAGAGAAGGTACACAGAAATCCACAACATCACATGCGCATTTGCATTTTTAATACCATGCACCCCAAAGGTGTTAACCCTAATTCAGTAAAGTTTAATTTAAATCCGTAAAGTTCATTTTAATTCCATAAGGTTTGTTCAGGCTATTACAGGATATTGTCAGTCTGTCACATCTCCCCACTACAGAAGTGAGTGTAACTAGAGTGCTGACTGGGGAGGACCAATTGACTTATTGCCAGGACAGGTTTATTCCTTGGATGGCAGCTTTGCCATTACGTTTCACAATTTCACATCTCACCTGTTCACATAAACATGCTCCAGGAGGATGTATAAGGAGGAGACTCCCGGCTCAGTCTGGGCTGACTACTGGAGAGGAAGGATGCCCCTTGCTGGCTCCTGCTCAGGAACCATGGGAGCACCAGACCGTGGAAGCCAGAGAAGCTCAGACCCACATAGATGGCCAGCTACTGGTGGACACCCCAGGGAGGTCAGAGCTACAGGGAGTTGCACCGGCCAAAGAACCCAGAGACCCCAAAGACGCTCAGATCGCTGACTGGAGCAACAAGGTAGGAAGTAGCCCCGGGGGGGACAAGCTATTGTCCCGAGACTGGTCAGCGTGTTGCAGACGGATTCCTCACTGACCCAGTGGCAGACACACTTGCCACTGCAAGGGCCTTGGGCTGGGACCCAGTGGAGCAGAGAGGGCCTGGGTCCCCCTACCTGGCCACCACTCCAACCCTCCCCCCCACCTGGGTGGCAGCCAACACCTCCCACTCCAAGTGGCCGCTTGACCATACAGCCCTGTTCAGAGGGCAACGTTAGTGACTTTGCCCACTAGGCTGTACAACCCCACCCAGAGGGCTACCCTACTGACTCTGTCCGCTAGGCCATACAGCCACACTGAGAAGGTGGCTCCAGCTGCTAGGCCATACAGCCTCGCCTGGAGGGTGACTTTATGGACTCTGGCCGCTGGGCCAAACAGCCACTCCCAGAGGGGTATCTCCATCGACTCTGGCTGCTAGACCAGGCTGCCAGCGAACCCAGACTACCATTAATGACTCTGGCCGCTAGGCCTTACTGCCCTGTAGACCCAGGGTATCTCTATTGACTTTGGGCATTGGGCCTTACTGCCTTGAAAACCCTGATGTACCTCTATGGACTCTGGCCACTAGTCTTTACTGCACAGCAGAGAAGAGCTACACCCCGGAAGTGGGTCACTTGACCCTATTGCCCTGTGGATCAAGGAGATCCCATAGACTCCAGCCTTAAAGCCCTGCAGATCAGGGCATCTCTAGGGATTCCTGCCCTTAGGTCTCATGGCCTGGAGACAGAGGGCAGCTTGAAGGATGGGGTGAACTCACCCTGCACTGGATGGGGTCTCCCCACCATGTCACACTCCTCCATAGCCTAATTCCTTTCTCTACCCTACCTCCCCTGAGGTTGGGACCCAAGGACTCTGCTAACCTCAGCTTTTCTGGGGGAAGGAGTATTGATACCCCACCCCCAGTGGGGTATCCGTTTGTTCCCCACACACTGAGTCTAGGTGAGCAGAATTCCCTCTCCCATGTGGCTCAGGATCCTTTACCATCTCCTAAGCAGTTGTCTTGCTCTCTACTTGGGCATTTTCCACCCTGAGGTGGGTGTCATAGATTTGGTAATGCACCACAGCTGCCTCTGTGTTCCTACTTTTGGCTGGAGACACTGCCATTATTGTGCCCTGTATCGTTCCTAGTCCCTTTGAATGTAAAGGTTGGGAGACAGCTTACTTCCCTGATCTTGGCTTTAGGGCCCAGTGAATTTCCTTTTAAGTCAGTAGGTCTTCTCCCTTCTCCGGAACAGCTGGTGATCTCATCCCCTTCCTCCTCAGGTATTTGTCTGCATAGATTGGGGATATAACCGGACTCTTCCCAGACACTGGCAGGGCGAATGTTAACCTCTTTCCCCCATAAACTGTTCTGTTTTAGTTTTTGCTCACACACTCTCCTGCCTGCCTGAGGCTAACTGAGGTAGCCTGATTTACCTCTTCTGTTTTCAATGTTATAACATAATTTCCCACAAGCGAAGAATATGGAATAACTGACAACACCCCTACACCCAGAACCCCCCGGCCCTTCCTAAGTCTGTATAGAAATCTGTGCTACAGGCAGAGCACAGCTTTTACACCAGGAGCCTTAACCCACATTTCACACCGTGGGTGTATTTGATGGAGTTTCACTACATAGAGCTTAACTATCATCTTAGCAGTTCCCATATCTCTACAGCCAGTGAATGTCTCTCCAATTACCACCATCTTCTGCTCCCACTGGCAGTCAAATGAATCTTTACCAGAGAGTTGCAAGGGGTCATGTACATAGCAGTGGTATGGGCTGTGAATAGTTCAGCATGAACATTACACGCCACTGGCAAACAGTCTGTGTGACTCTTTCCCTCCCAAGGTTCAGTCACACAGTTAACTCTGTGAGTTGGGGAGCAGCTGGCCTTTCCAGGGCTGCACTGGGACTCAGTGGGCATTCTTGGGCAAACTGACCCTACTGGCCACATATGGCACTCCGCTACTCCTCACCCATCCCAGGGCTTCTCAGAGATGGTTTCCCTCCCCTCTGGTTGTGGGTATTGGCTTGGGCCTGGTCCCTGCCCTCTGATCCCATCCATCCCTTTCTAAACCAGGATGTCTATCCACATACTCGTCTGCCAGCTTTCCAGCTATCATAACATCTCTAAGATTTTTGTCTATTAACCGTGATTTCACATTGGGATGGCAGAGTTGATAGACCTGTTCTACCCCCATTAACTCAGAGGTCTCTTCGAACATGGTAACACCACAACCAGTGCCCCATTTCCTTACATGACCCCTAATTTGATTTGAAACCTCTGCATAGGTTATGTCCCCTTTTTCTCAACTCCCCAAAACCTTCTCCAATACACTTCAGGGGTCAATTAAGATTTTTGCAACAAAACTTGTTGACAATGATCATAATCTTTATAGTCCTCCCTTCCCATAAGGGTAAAAATGTCCAAGTCCTTTGTCCAAGACAGTTGCGGTGTCAGGTACCATACCATGTCCTCATTCCCCATCTTATTCAATTCACACCTCTTTTCAAAAGTATGTTGGAACACATCCTTATCATACCCCTCCCTAAAGGGAGGAGGTGATTTGGAGTCTGTCACTCACCAGGACAGATACCTGAAGATTGGCTCCACCCACCCGACTCTGGTTCTACTGGTGTAGTCTCTCCATCTTGAGCTGATCCTTGATGCTTCCTGTCCTTCTCTCTATCCTCGTACTGGCACTCTCCTCTCCTACTGACACTGGTGTTCCTTCTCTTTTCTCTCTTACTGGTGCTGCTTCTCCCAGTCTGCAAGCCGCTGGGTTTCCAGACACACTGGATCCCTCTCCCGCTGTAGCTTCTCTTGCTCCAGCTGTTGAGCTGTCCATTGCTGCAGTGGTGTATTTCATTTGGATGATAGTTGTTGCCCTTGTCAGCCTCTTCCCTGTTTCTCTCCAGGACATTGACTCCAAGATTCTCCCAGTCTGCTGGGCCCTCTGTAGCAGGCTGGAGGTTCTCTGTGAACCTGGACCATCATTTCTCATTAGAATACAGCAAGTCAGCTAACTGATTTCATTCTATCTTCAGTGCTAATCTCTTTCTCTGCATAATTAAATCATCTGATTTTTCTTCAGCTGTTTATAATTCATTTCCCCCCATCTCTCTGTTCACTATCCCTTTTCCTGAAAAGACTACTGAGAGCTTTTTCTCTGTGTTGTTCCTTCTATAGTACTTGCTTTTATTGCTGTTGGCACTTATGCAATTCATACTGTTACAGATCCCACACACACTGCTACCATACAAACCTTTATATAATTGCTTACTTGCTACAAAAAAAAACGATAATGGCTTTCCTTTAGTCAGTTAATAAAGACTGTTTACTACATTTAGAACATAAGCATATATGTTTAAAATTATATATACTTAAGAATATAGCATTAAGCAAAGGACATTTGTTTGACAGGGATTCTGGAGAGAGCTGATATTTTTTCTATAATAAAGAGCTTCTTGTAGATGTCTGAGTTCCTATTGAAATTGATCACTTTATTACTACTGAGATTTTTATGTTATTAAAGATATCTAGGTACCTCGAGTCCTGGATAGACATCTTTTTATCATTTAAAATCTAAATAAACATAATAAAATTAACAGTCTGAGCAAGTTACTATGACTGGTTTAGCAAATATGTATAGAAAAGCAAGACAGGTTATAATTAAAGTTGTAGCCTGTGGGTAAATTATCCTATTAAGCTGCAATATTGTTTCACTCCTATCTTGTGGTGAATGTACATAAGCTAGCTGAATGAAGATGGCTAGCTCATGAGAAGGCTTGACTTGTGATATTACCTGGAGTTTATGGTGATATCAAGGATTTTTCCCAGAAGTGGATACAATATTTCAAAGTGTCTAAAAATTGGATCATTACGAACAGAGGCTACTGAGATTATTTTGTCATCTCAGACTATAACACAACTCATGAAAAGAAATGTGTGCAGAAGACACATTCAAAAAGATATCAGACTGAAAATGTCAAACATTCTTGTCAAAGTGGATCAGGAAATAGCTGAACAAACAGTTGCTAGTTAATCTGTCAGTGAATGAACAAATAAAAAAGCTAGGTGAAATCAAGTCAGACACAGACAACGAGAAAACAGTGACAGTATTTAAAATAGTAAAAAACCTCACATCGCTGGTCAGCAGGCAAAAGTGATACTCCAGCTATTATAGGCAAATACTGGAACTAATGGATGAACGGTATGAGATTGAAAGAATGGGAAAGAACAATGAAGAACAAGTGATTCCAAAAAATGAATTATAGAGAGATGGCTAAAGCTTCTAGCTACCCTAATACACTTCAGAACACAGAAATGTTAAGAGTAGGGTGAGGAAGCAAACATCTGCACAAATAAAAGAACTATTGTGTTTGAAAAGGAGACTTGCTACTAGCATTCAACATTTTCACCCACATGACATTTGCCACTTATGAAATGAAATGCCAGGGAGCACATTATCAATTTGGAAGAGACCTGTTCACATAAACTGGGAATGGAGAATTTAATCACAGAGACTACTACTAAGATATTGTCATCGGTTTCCCTTCCACTACTAGGTTGCAGGTGGGTAGGGTCAGATAGGGGCTGGGGAAAAGAAAAGTCAAGGAGAATGTTCTTGGGTATGGTGCTGTGTTGTTGACTCTGTGTTGATTCAGTGTCTGTGTTGACTGTGGCTACATTCATTTGTTACCTCATTTGTAGATTAACCCTGACTCTACAACATTTTTAGTGCATATCACAGATATATCATATGGTGATGTGAAACATACATCCTTTAAAATCCTAAAACTTAGCCCAAGATATTCAAAAGTGAGTTCTGATTTGCGTGTCTCAATTTTGGGGTGTCCAGCTTAAAGAGGTTTTTAGAAAGCCCTGAGCACCCATCCTCTGGAAGTCAGGCTGCTTTAAAATGTTTCAAGTTGGGCATCGAAAAAATCACTAGTCTGTTTTTAAAGATTTGGTAAATAGGCTAAAAAAATTAAAATTCTAGCACAGACAAACCCACAGGTTAGCTGAAGTAGCTTGTTCAAAAATAAGATCATGTGTAATGGTCTAGTGCAGGGGTCGGCAACCTACAGCACGCATGCCAAACATGGCACGCGAGCCGATTTTCGGTGGCACGCCGCTGCCTGCCAGTCCCAGCCCCACTCGGCCCCCCCGCCCACCGCTCTCCCCTGCGGGGGCAGGAGGCTGAAGCTTGGTCCTGCGGCAGCCAAGCTCCCCCTCCCCCGCTTCTTCCCCCAACGTGGTGCGTTCCTGCCCCTCCCCCTCCCTCCAGGGGGAAGGGGGGCGGAGCCGAGCCGCAGCATGTTCGCTGCTCCGTAGAGGAGACAGAGAAGAGGTAGGGTCGGGTCCTTGGGGAAGCGGGTGGAACAGGGCATATCCCTTCCAGCCCCCTGCCCTGAGCCGCTCAGGGCAGGGGGCTGGGAGCACCCCCACAAGCCGAGCACCCCAGCCCTCACCCCTGAACCCCCCCACCCCCAGCCTTCTGCCCTGCACCTCCACACACACCCAGCCCTCTGCCCTGTACCCCCCAACACCCAGCCTTCTGCCCTGTACCCCCACACACCCCCAGCCCTCTGCCCTGTACCCCTGAACTCCCCAACACCCAGCCTTCTGCCATGCACCTCCACACACACCCAGCCCTCTGCCCTCACCCCTGAACGCCCCCCCACACCCAGCCTTCTACC
>QXTE01000042.1:4035109-4118964 GCA_003942145.1 Platysternon megacephalum
CACCCAGCCCTCTGCCCTGTACCCCTGAACGCCCCCCCCACACCCAGCCTTCTGCCCTGCACCTCCACCCACCCCCCCAGCCCTCATCCCTGCCCTCCTCCTCCCCCCCAGGTCTGGGGTCCCAGCTGCCAGCCCCATGCCTTTTAAAAGATCAGCATTTTAATTTAATTTTAAATGAAGCTTCTTAAACATTTTGAAAACCTTGTTTACTTTACATACAACAATAATTTAGTTATATAATATAGACTTATAGCGAGAGACCGTCTAAAAAAAGTTAAAATGTATTATCGGCACGCGAAACCTTAAATTAAAGTGAATAAATGAAGACTCAGCACACCACTTCTGAAAGGTTGCCTACCCCTGGTCTAGTATGATACAGGGAAACAAAATATACTATGATTTTCAGATACACAGCAAACACACATGCACACTTCTGTTGAGAACCTCCACTAATCTAAAAGGGGCCCTAATCCAAAACTCTTTGAAGTCAACAGTAGCCTTTTCAAAGACTTCAGTGAGCTTTGGATCAGGGCCAAAATGAATAAAATATTACTGGAAATTTACACTTCCAGGCAGACAAAGCCACAGGAAACAGTAAGACAGCTGCAAGAGTCTTTCCAAAGTTAATGAGAGGAGTCACTTTTCATGCACAAAAATCAATTTAGATAGAAGTAATAGGAAAACTGTCAGCCAAACACATTGAAATATCATTGAAACGCACGCACACACACACTCTTAACTTCCATAAGCTATTATATTTGCAGATGCTAATAACTCCAACAAACTAACATTTTATTCTCACAAATCGAAAAGGGTGTTTTAACTTAATCCAGAGCAGCAACAGACAATTACAATAGTTGTATAAAAATCAATCATGAAATCAGATGTAGCTAATTTGAACTTCCTTCCTTGTTCTCTGACTAGGCAACGTTTCTGAAAAGGAAAATTGTCATCATTAGAAAATTATGTTTGCAGTTTTGTAAAAAATGCAACTCACTGTGCAGTTTAAGAAGGTGCATGTCTACATTTATAGAAACAGAGATTCAGAGAAATGTAGGGCTGGAAGGGACCTCGAGAAGTCATCAAGCCCAGCCCCCTGCACTGAGGCAGGACCAAGTAAACCTACACTATGCCTAATAGGTGTTTGTCCAATCTGTCCTTAAAAACCTCCAACATTGGGGATTCTGCAACCTCCCTTGGAAACCTGTTCCAGGGCTGGTCTACACTAGGGGGGGGTGTCGATGTAAGATACGCAACTTCAGCTACAGGAATAGCATAGCTGAAGTCGACGTATCTTATTTCGACTTACCTCCCATCCTCACGGCGCGGGATCGACAGCCGCAGCTCCCCCGTCGACTCCGCTACCGCCACTCGCCCTGGTGGAGTTCCAGAATCGATGGGAGTGCGTTCGGGGATCGATATATCACGTCTAGACGAGATGTGATATATCGATCCCCCGATAGATCGATTGCTACCCGCTGATCCGGCGGGTAATGTAGACGTGGCCCCAGAGATTAACTATCCTTATAGTTAGAATTTTTTTCCTAATATCTAACTTAAATCTCCTTTGCTGCTAATTAAGCCCATTACTTCCTGTCCTACCTAATTGGACCTTGAGAACAATTGATCGCAGTCCTCTTTTTAACAGACCTACATCTTCACTGTATTTGAAGACTTATCTGATCTCACCTCAGTCTTCTTTTCTCAGGACTAAGCATGCCCAGTTTTTTTAATCTTCCCTCATAGGTCATGTTTTCTAAACTTTTTTTATCATTTTTGTTGCTCTTCTCTGGACTCTCTCCAATTTGTCTACACCTTTCCCAAAGCTTGGCACCCAGAATTGGACACAGTACTCCAGCTGAGGCCCCACCAGTGCCAAGCAGAGTGGGACAATTACCTTCCGAGTCTTATATACAACACTCCTATTAATTTGCCCCAAAATGATATTACCCTTTTTGCAACTGCATCACATTGTTGACTCATATTCAATTTGTGATCCTCTATAACCCCCAGATCCTTTTCAGCTGTACTACTGCCAAGCCGTTATTCCCCATTTTGTAGTTGGGCATTTGACTGTTCCTTCCTAAGTGAAGTACTTGTTTTTGTCTTTACTGAATTTCATCTTGTTGAATTCACACCAACTCTCCAATTTGTTAAGATTGTTTCGAATTCTAATCCTGTTCTCCAAAGTATTTGCAGCATCCCCCTGCCCGAGCTTGGTATCATCTGCAAATCTTATAAGCATACTGTCCACTCCATTATCCAAGTCATTAATGCAAATAGTACTAGACCCAGGACTGACCCCCTATAGGAATACTACTAGATACACATCCCAGTTTGACAGGAAACCATTGATAACTACTCTCTGAGTGCGGTCTTTCAAGCGGTTGTGCATATACCTTATAGTAATTTCATCTAGACCTCATTTACCTAGTTTGCTTATGAGAATGTCATGTGGGACCATATCACAAGCCTTACTAAAAATCAATATATTGTGTCTACTGCTCTCCACCCCCTCATCCAGTAGACCAATAACCCTGTCAAAGAAAGATTTGTTCTTGACAAATCCATGTTGGCTATTCCTTATAACCCTATTATCCTCTAGGTGCTTACAAATTGATTGTTTTATAATTTGTTTCAGTATCTTTCCAAGTATTGAAATTAGGCTGACTGGTCTCTAATTCCCCTGGTCCTCTTTGTTCCCCTTTTTGCAGATGAAGAGCTGCCATTTTGCTGAAGAAAAGAAGAAGCAAAATTTCACAAAATGTCCTGTGAATACTCATGAAAATGCACAGGTTTGAAGTGATTGAAATAAAGCAAAGAAATTCATGTATATAGATGCTGATGTACATATACTGTGCATACAAGAGACAGAGGATGTATGTACACAAATAATTCCTTCTAACCCTTTTTAGACTAACTAAACATTTCTAGCTGTATTATGTAGCTTTTCTATAATATTTATCATTAATAAACTTTACATTCAAATGCACTCTCACAACACCCCTGTGAATTAGGTGGATAAGCTCTATTCCTATTTTCCAGATGGAGAAACAGAGAAAGATGAATTGACTTTCCTAAGGCCACACTGCACATCAGTGGCAAAACCAGCATTAGAACTCCCAACCTGGTGCTCAGTCCTCCAGACCATTCTGCATTCAGACTACACTTTCATCTACTGAACACCCCTTGATTTCAGTAGGAAATCCATGTGAAGAATTTTTGAGGGCTCAAAGCTTCCACATTATCCACATGGCAAATTTACAATAACAGATACACATCTTCACCCTTGTGGTGTAATAGTTCAGGGGAGACCTTTATGAAGACTTCTTGAAAAATATCCCTAATCCATGTTCACTGAACTAGCAGGAAGACAACAGTGAATTGCTGGTAGATTCTTGTTTAAAACAGTCAATCACCGAGTTTTTATTTATTTATTTACCTTCCACATGTTCAGAAATACAGATAAAAAGGAACTGAAAGAAAACAGAGTTTTGTGGCTGACTCTGAGTAGCTGTGTTAAGTAACTGGTGGATCATTACTTTTCTCATCTGGTATCTGGCTTTCTTCTAAGTCAGAGATTGTATCTCATGTTTATTACTACAGAAACTGGTGAGTTCAAGTTGGTTCAGAAATTAATGGAGTGATGCTCCTATTTTCAGAGCTATGATGTCCTCTGAAGGGCAGAATTATTTCTTCTCTGAAAGGAAAACTGTTTAAGAAAGTAATTTCTAAAAGGAACATTAAATACTTTTTATACTGATACTGTAAACATGAATAAAACCCTTCTGGCGCTGAGATGTGTAACTGTGCCTTCATGGGTCACAATTGAGAATACCAAATTCAGAACAAACTGCTGAGAAATAGGGCAGATACACTCCAAAACTGGCAGTTATTCTCCCATAAAATATACCAAACCAGCAACAAAAGTAAACTTCTGTTTCACCACATTGGCTAACAAGAAGTCAGAAAAAGCAGTTTCGTTAGATATTCCAGTCCTTATATCACCACCAAAAACACTAGACTTAAAGATGAGTGGTTCTTTAAAACCAATTTCATCAAATAAAAGGTTCTTCTGACCCCAAAGGACCAGCCACATACCCAGGTCAATATACAACTCAGATCTTGCCCAATAATCACGCTGTTAAGAATCTTTAGTACAGGGGTCGGCAACCTCTGGCACGTGGCTCGCCAGGGTAAGCACCCTGGCGGGCCGGGCCAGTTTGTTTACCTGCCGCGTTGGCAGGTTCGGCCGATCGCGGCTCCCACTGGCCGCGGTTCGCCGTCCCAGGCCAATGGGGGCAGCGGGAAGCGGCGCGGGCGAGGGATGTGCTGGCCGCGGCTTCCCGTCACCCACATTGGCCCGGAGCGGCGAACTGCGGCCAGTGGGAGCCACGATCGGCCGAACCTGCTGACGCGGCAGATAAACAAACTGGCCCGGCCCACCAGGGTGCTTACCCTGGCGAGCCGCGTGCCAGAGGTTGCCGACCCCTGCTTTAGTATCTAAAACNACTAGACTTAAAGATGAGTGGTTCTTTAAAACCAATTTCATCAAATAAAAGGTTCTTCTGACCCCAAAGGACCAGCCACATACCCAGGTCAATATACAACTCAGATCTTGCCCAATAATCACGCTGTTAAGAATCTTTAGTACAGGGGTCGGCAACCTCTGGCACGTGGCTCGCCAGGGTAAGCACCCTGGCGGGCCGGGCCAGTTTGTTTACCTGCCGCGTTGGCAGGTTCGGCCGATCGCGGCTCCCACTGGCCGCGGTTCGCCGTCCCAGGCCAATGGGGGCAGCGGGAAGCGGCGCGGGCGAGGGATGTGCTGGCCGCGGCTTCCCGTCACCCACATTGGCCCGGAGCGGCGAACTGCGGCCAGTGGGAGCCACGATCGGCCGAACCTGCTGACGCGGCAGATAAACAAACTGGCCCGGCCCACCAGGGTGCTTACCCTGGCGAGCCGCGTGCCAGAGGTTGCCGACCCCTGCTTTAGTATCTAAAACCTAAAGGTTTATTTATAAAAAGAAAGAAAGGTGAGAATTAAAATTGGTTAAAGGAATCAAATACATACATAAATGCAAAGTTATTGGTTCAGGCTTATAGCAGTGGTGGAATAAACTACTGGCTTAAGTCAAGTCTCTGATTGCTTCCAAATCATTACAGTGGGGTTTGGGCTTCATTACAAAGAAAGAATCATTGTGTTGTTTACAAGGACTCTTTGAAAGTGTAAAACCAACAATGACTAGCAAACACACTAAATAAATGTCTTAAACAGTTACATACATAATTAAGAGTGCTCCTCAAAGAACACGGGTCTTCTCAGAAATGTGAAACTATAAATTAGAGCAGTAATTCATTCCTTTAGAAAGGAAGTAAAAGCAAACAACACCTTGCCTTTTATTTGTTTTAACGTTGGAAAAATATAAAAGATGTCAGTCACACATCTATCTTAAAAGCAAATGGCTGTAATGGGGTTGTAAAGTTCACCGTGCAGGGAAAACAAAGTAGTCTAGATGCATCCAAAATAGCTAAATACTGTACAATGAAAGATACTGATTGTACCTCACTGTTAACCAAATTAAATTAAATAGTGGATTGATTTACTGCATATAATAAAAGGGAACTTACATCACAGCAAATCACGTTGCACAAACTTCCTATTTTAAGATGCAGGGGGAAAAAGAAAACATCTAACAATAAATGAATCCTCATCATGCATAATTGGATCATTGAATTATCACCTTCACTAGCCAAAAGAGAACAATGGGCCAGCTCAGGGATTAGTGATGGATATCAATATGAGAAACAAGCAGGGGTGAAAGTAAGATGGTACGGGCCAGTACGACATACTGGTAAAAAGTGGCCGCTGGTACTGGCCCATACAGCTGATTTTAAAGCGCTGCTGTGGCAAAGGTAATTGCTTAAAGTGCTGCCGCAGCAGTGCTTTAACATCGTTCCCCCTCCCCTCCCCTCCCCATCCCCCTGGCTGCTAGCTTTAATCTAGCTAATGTGGCTAAAAATAGCAGTGAAAATGCAGTGGCATGGAGCATGGCATGAGCCAGGGCCAAAGCCAAAACATGGCTCGGGCTTTGGCACCTGTCAGAGTCTACCCTCACTTGAAACTGGGGGGTTTCAAAGTGAGGACCCGCATGTACTCCTCACCCTAAAATCCTAGGGTGGGTCTCCCTTTTTGCTGCCACCACCCGGTCAATTACGTGGGCCGGGACACCCCGGTTTCCCCCCCCTGCCTTTTTCCAAAGGCGTTCCCTGGGGAAACACAGATCCACTTACAGGAGGGAAACCTCCCCCCTCCCTCTCTCCTAGTCACTGGAAAGAGATACCTGATTCAAACTGCTTGAATCAAACCCAGGGAGAATGATTTCTTCCCCCTCCTTTCTCTGCCCGGAGATAACCCGTCTCACTACAGAGAAGAATGTTTTCTTAGCTCCCTCCCCCTGTATCCACAGTAGAAAGGATTTAATCAAATCTTTATAGAAAGAATTTATTAAAAGAAAAACAAGAAAATACACAATCTCTATGAGCCTAAGCTGGGCATTCATAGGGTATAACCTTACTAAGTTCTGGAGAGAATCCTCTCTCTTTCTCAGTATAACAAAACAGGCAGAATTAAGAATAATCAATAACAAACACACAGAATTGCAAACATAGGATTATTAGGTGAAGACACAAGTACCTTTCTAATACTCACTATTTTGACTAGAAGGATTTAGTTCATAAAGGTGGAAATTTGTAGAGACTTGATTAAACATCCAGACCCTTGTAATTCCAGATGGCTAAGAAAAAAACACACACCCACAGAGGGAAAAAATTCCCTCCTAGGAATTTTAAACTCTCTTCCCTGATTGGTCCTCAGGTCAGGTGCCCACCAGGTACTATGTTTTAACCCTTTACTAACTATTCATGACACGCCCCCCAAATCGTCACAGTGGGATCCACTGGCGGCGATTTCCTCCTAGGACTGTAAAACAAACAGAGCAATAAAACACATGCACTATTACATAGACTACAAATCATGGAAACATGTTAATAACACTTTTTAGCCACTCGATTCTGGGAAACTTTCACGAGAGAGTGCATCAGCAACTTTGTTGGAAGCTCCTGAAATGTGTTGAATGTCAAAGTCAAAGTCTTGGAGCGCTAAGCTCCAGCGGAGAAGTTTCTTGTTGTTTCCCTTGTTGGTGTGAAGCCACTTTAGCGCAGCATGGTCAGTTTGTAGCTGGAAACGCCGGCCCCAAACGTATGGGCGGAGTTTTTCCAAGGNCCCTCCCTCTCTCCTAGTCACTGGAAAGAGATACCTGATTCAAACTGCTTGAATCAAACCCAGGGAGAATGATTTCTTCCCCCTCCTTTCTCTGCCCGGAGATAACCCGTCTCACTACAGAGAAGAATGTTTTCTTAGCTCCCTCCCCCTGTATCCACAGTAGAAAGGATTTAATCAAATCTTTATAGAAAGAATTTATTAAAAGAAAAACAAGAAAATACACAATCTCTATGAGCCTAAGCTGGGCATTCATAGGGTATAACCTTACTAAGTTCTGGAGAGAATCCTCTCTCTTTCTCAGTATAACAAAACAGGCAGAATTAAGAATAATCAATAACAAACACACAGAATTGCAAACATAGGATTATTAGGTAAAGACACAAGTGCCTTTCTAATACTCACTATTTTGACTAGAAGGAATTAGTTCATAAAGGTGGAAATTTGTAGAGACTTGATTAAACATCCAGACCCTTGTAATTCCAGATGGCTAAGAAAAAAAACACACACCCACAGAGGGAAAAAATTCCCTCCCAGGAATTTTAAACTCTCTTCCCTGATTGGTCCTCAGGTCAGGTGCCCACCAGGTACTATGTTTTAACCCTTTACTAACTATTTATGACAGCCCCCCTACCCAGAGTAGTGGGGCTTGGGAAAGCTCAGGCTTCAGTCCCCCCTCCTGGGGTCATGACGTAATTTTTGTTGTTAGTAGGAGGTCATGGTGCAATGAAGTTTGAGAACCTCTGCTATAGGCTAAACACTATTTAGTCTATAGGCCAAATGTTAAACAGAAAGAAGGGGTGTGGTAAACCATAGGCCTGTATTTGCTGGCCTCACATCACACTGAGGATGGTCAGGCTGGGGTAGAAGGATCCATAGAGAACTTTGGCACATATCCACAAAAAGACTTAGGCATCATGATGCCCAACTTTTAGGAACCCAGAAAATCATGGGAACAACACTGTGATACACAAAGTCTGATTAAGTGCCTAGACTCCCATTCAATGAATGGGGAAAGATAGGCACCTCAGACATGCTGGGCCGGGACACCACTTCCCGCAGCTCCCATTGGCCGGGAACGGCAAACCGCGGCCACTGGGAGCTGCGAGCAGCTGTACCTGCAGACGCTCAGTTAAACAAAGCATCTCGCAGCCCACCAGGGGCTTACCCTGAACAAGCCATGAACCAAGTCTGGGAACCCCTGCCTTAGACTGTAATCCAGCACCCCTGGTGGGGAGCCGCCTAAGCTAGCCAATGAGAGATGGTGACCATACAGGTGTGTCCTAAGACCCTCCCCTGTCAGGAAATAGTGCCTAAGTCCAGGCTGCAGGGAGGCACCCATCTCCGCTTGCAATCCACAAACTGAGAGAAAATGTGCATCTGCCACCCAAAGTCCACATGTGACTTAGGCAGCTGAATGCCTATCTTCCCCTGGGTTGTGAATCGCGCTGGGGCTTAGGCAGGAGATATTGCAATCAGTGAAGTTATACCAGAGACTATTCAAAAGTCCTTGATCCAAATTCATCACAAATGTCATATAACTAGCTATTAACTCCATGGAATAAGAACACAATGGTTAGAGGAAGATAAAGACCTGTACAATTGGTAAGTTTAAAGTAGTCCTATTGTATGTGCCACATTTTCCTAGAGGGGTTTTCTCAGACTCCTCATACTGCATTTAAACTGTCTCATGGAACGTAAGAGTACATTTGTTTATCTTGAAAGATTGCCATAAATCTGGAAACTTTGTTTTCTAAGATTGGTGACACGGCACTGTCTGCTGAAAGCCCTCCCACTTTTGAAACTTGCTCTTCCCGACTGCCATTTGGAGCCTTGGGTCCTGATCCCACTAAGATTTATGCACATGCGTTATCATAATTACATCAATAGCACTAGTGACATGCAAAGTGGACAAATATTTGTAGGAATGGAGTCCAAGTTTGATGAGCTACAGATCTCACTGCAGGACTTGTATGTTAACAAACTTTATTCATAACATGAAATTTCTAACCTTTAAAAGAACTATTTGTGTTTGGTCAACTTTGTATCATTAGCTCTTTAGTATTAGTATTTATTTTGTTCAAATTCCAAAAGTGGTAACCATACATTGTAAAATGTACATGTTCCTGGTACAAAGCTGTCTGTTATTTTTTCCACTGAAAGGATTTTGCATAGTTTATTTCTCTAGGACAATAGTGTTGCAGGATCTGTCCTTTACAAAATTGAACTATTACACATCTGGCTGCTAGAAGTAATTGTGTTATTAATGGGACTTTCCTCGAGTTAATTACCTCCTTTGGACTGTAACCTAATAGAATCATTATGGGTAATTTTAATTATCTTGAAAATGCTGTTATTTTCCTCCAAAATGTTATTGTTTTAGGGCAGTGTTTCCCAAACTTAGGACGCCGCTTGTGTAGGGAAAGCCCCTGGCGGGCCGGGCCGGTTTCTGTGCCGGCCGCGTCAGCAGGTCCGGCCGATCGTGGCTCCCGCTGGCCGCAGTTCGCTGCTCCAGGCCAATGGGAGCTGCTGGAAGCGGCGCGGGCTGAGGGATGTACTGGCCGCTGCTTCCAGCAGCTCCCATTGGCCTGGAGCGGCGAACTGCGGCCAGCGGGAACCACGATCGGCCAGACCTGCGGACGCGGCAGATACACAAACCGGCCCGGCCAGCCAGGGGCTTTCCCTACACAAGCGGCGTCCCAAGTTTGGGAAACACTGTTTTAGGGCATTCCCACCATCTATGCAGAAAGGTCCACATCTCTCCACGATTTTCAACTCTGCATTTAAACCTGTAGTATACTATATTTAATAGTTTGCTTATCTTAAATAGAATCTGAAACCATTGATAAGTATTTCCCCCCTTCCACAGAGGCTTCTATAGAGTTTTCTTATTCACTCTGGAGAAATTATTGCTGTGACACTGCACCCCATAATGCTTTATGGGAATATGCTTATGAATGTATATATGACATAACTGGAATATGTTTTATGCTACACATGCCATGTAACATATCTCTGTAAATGTTATGATCTACTGAATACATTCCTCCTATTTGTATGCATGTATCATTTTTGTACTTTGTTCGGTCTATTACTACTTGGCACCACTGTATTTAATAAAAATCTGTATTTAATAAAAATCTGTATTTAATAAAATCACTTTTTACTTATTATTTAACCCAGAGTATGTATTAATACCTGGGGGGGGGGGGGGCAATCAGCTGTGCATATCTCTCTATCAGTGTTATAGAGGGTGAGCAACTTATGAGTTTTCCCTGTATAAGCTTTATATAGGGGAAACAGATTTATTTGGGGTTTGGACCCCATTGGGAGTTGGGCAGCTGAGTGTTAAAGACAGGAACTCTTCTTAAGCTGCTTTCAGTTAACCCTGAAGTCTGTGGGACGTGGTTCAGACCTGGGTCTGTGTTTGTGGCTGGCAAGCATGTCTGGCACAGCCAGGCAGGGCTCTGGAGTCCCAAGCTGGCAGGGAAAGCAGGGGCAGAAATAGTCTTGGCACATCAGTTGGCAGCCCCAAGGGGGTTTCTGTAACCCAACCTGTCACAATTGCCCCAAACAAATTTAATAATTCTTGTCTGAATTTCCACTAGAGTTCATTTTGGTATCCATATTGGTAGGGCCTGAAGTAGGAAATTAACCACCAATTAATTGTTACCACAGCTATATGACCAAGCCAAGCCAAATGTTTCTTCCAATCCAAAAGAGCTTTTTAAAGTTTTGAAATAATGGGAGAAAAATTAATTTCATATAGATGCTTGAGGTTATGAGAAATATTGACTCCAAAGTAATTTATTTCTACACAATAACACAAATGCATTCCGCAGCTGTTGATCAGTGGCTCCTTGTCTAGGGGGCTCTACTCACTGCTGCAGTGTCTCCTTCTGGCTGTGTCTAGGGATTAGTTCTGCCAGTCTGACACCTTTTCCTGCAGTTGTTCACTACATCTCTCTCCAATCTTGGGATTTGACTACTCCTGCTTTGTGGCTTGGTATGCCAGCCAGGTCAGTGCAGTTTTCCCCTTCAAGGGAGGAGTGAGGGGGTTGTGTGCCTCAAAGGACCCACTGTCCCAGGCTGTATTCCCTTTCAATGCCCCTTAACAGTACCTCTTCCCCAGTAGCTGGTAGGAGAACTCAGGCCCACCCTGTACACTAGTTTCCAGCCCAGGGATCCTGCAACAAGCAGTCAAAGTCTGTACAGTTCTCAACCTTACTGCTGTATCCCTGGGCTACTTCCTCCCTTGCCTTCTCTCGCCCTAAGAGTGACTACATCATCTCTCCCTCTGCAGCCTCCTTCTACTTGCAGCAACTGGGCTTTTACAGGCCCCTCCTGTTCCTCTCCCACTGAGCTTCATCTCTAATTAGTCCTCCTTGCTCCATGGCTTCACCTCCAGTTGCAGCCTAGGTGGTTAATTGGGCCACTTAATCCCTTCAGGCCTAGTGTGGGGGTGGACACCCCATCATACTTCTCCAGCCCTATATTTAGTATAACTAATTTGATAGCCTGATGTCACCAAATTTATTAGTTTCTTTCAGAATATGCCATAGATTTTACTCGATTGGTAACCATGAGTACCTCAACATCTACATACAGTGCAATTTTATGTTCATTTATTACTTGTAACCTCTATTATGCTATTATTCTGATGTATTTTTTGTGCCAGGCATTCAATAAAGAGGGCAAACAACAAGAGAGATAGAGGACGACCTTGTCTGACTCTTCTTTGTAGCTGAAATTATTTTGAATGTACCTCATTAACTCTTATCCTAGGGGAAGGAGGATACAACATATTTATCCAAATCTTGAAATTGCCTCCTAAACCCATCTCTGAAGACAGTGTTTTGAGGAAAGACTCGCTCCTTCATCAAAGGTCTCGGTATCTAAGAATAGCACTAGATGTTTATTTTATTTTATAGATTTTAAATTATTTCTACGAGTCAGCTAATGTTATGACTCAATTATCACATGAAAACTGTTTGATCAATGTGTATTAACTGGGGAAGGACTGCTTCTATTCCACTGGAAAGAATCTTTGAAAATATTGTCATGCCTATATTAAGAGTGGGCTGTATGAGCAAACGAGACATTCAATGAGTATGATTTAGAAGCTTGTCTTTTATCTACTGTGTCCACCTCCTGTACTGGAATCTCCTTACTCTACATAAACAGAATGATTAGTTTATTTGCAATAATTTCTGATGTCATTTTATAAAACCTATCTGGTCCCAGGGATTTTTGTGGTGGCATTGATTTAATCATGACCACCTCATCTTCTATTGGTCTTTCCAATCTAATTGTTCCTGAGTGAACCTTGACTTGTTAGCCTCATTAATAGTGCATGGTAGAAAAGGGCAATTCGGGTTCATGGATAATTTCAAAATTTGGTTTCATTCTGATTAGGCACAAACAACAACAAAAATCTAAATTATTTGCAAGAGGGAGTGGAGCCCTGTTTCTGAAAGGCCTGAGTAACCTAGCCCTAGAGTAGTCCACTTGGCTGCCAAGGAGTTCTGAGTCTGAGCTGGCAGGAAAACAAGTGTGGGAATTTCACAAAACAAGCCATATCTGCAGAATGTCTCAATTCTGCCAAGTCAGCAAATTTTGAGAAAAAATGTTTGGTCACAATGTTTTTGACCAGCTATACTCATTAATATATTTTATAGTTTTCCCCATACTCGCTTTATAGTGAGACGCATAAACAGTAGTATAAAACCTTCTGAATTCTTCAGTAATCTCTCTAGGATAAAATGTTATTTATTTTGCATTTTTGTTGCCTGTCTGTGACTCTGAGAATCATATCAGGGACCTCAAGAGGTCTTCTAGTCCAGTCCCCTGCACACAAGGCAGGACTAAGTATTATCTAAACCATCCCTGGCAGGTGGTTGTCTAACCTGCTCTTAAAAATCTCCAATGATGGAGATTCCACAACCTCCCTAGGCAATTTATTCCAATGCTTAACTACCCTGACAGTTAGGAAGTTTTTCCTAGTGGCCAACCTAAATCTCCCTTGCTGCAATTTAAGCCCATTGCTTCTTGTCCTATCCTCTTGTCCTTCTCTTTTCTTAATCTATTATGATGTTTTTATTAGCCTGATTTCCCCGTTTATCCCCTGATCATATCCTCTCTTTTTTCTGCTTCCCTTTCTTTCTTCCTCGGGATGCTAGCTAACTTATTTACCTCTTATTACTCCTTTATATACCTCCCAGACAATGTTTTTAGATGTTTGACCTTACCATTAGTATCAAAACAGAACTTAATTTCTATCTTTATAGAATCCAAAATAAATGAATCTTTCAACTGGGAGAATTATTCAGCATCCATGTATTTTCTGTCAGACCACCATTACTGATTTCAAATAGGGTTACTCACCTTGAGGCTAGATATGGCATTGCAGTGTCTCTCTCAGTAGTCCTGCTGACCGGCCATCCAGGTCTGCTAGTGGTCCCCATTGCCTTGTGATGTGGCCCTCCAGACTAGTTACTTGGAGTTCAACCTTTGTGGGATAAGCCAGGGTTTTAACTCAACAGTCCCAGAACTTCATGTCAGGTCAATGACCCTGGTCCAGGCCCAATAGTCTTTCTGGCCCCTTGGGTCTGGGGTCCTCACACTGGTCTCACCACTAGGCTTTAGGGGAACAAAGTCCTTCCCACTACCCCAGGTTCCGGCCCAGGGGCCCTTGTAGCAAGCAGTGAAGGGCTGTGTGAGTACACCTCTTGCTTCTTCCATGGGCTACTTCCTACATCATCCCACCTTCCTCTCAGAGGGATCACATTCTCAGCAGCAGTCTTCCCTGGGGTCAGGCACCTAGTCCCATGTAACAAAGGAAAGAAAACTAAATTAACAAAAATAAAGCTGTAGTGCCCTACCAGGATCATTCAGACATCCACCCTACTGCTAAGATAGCTTGGGTCTCTGCTGTGCTCCTCTCATGGGAGGTCTGTCCTCCTCTTCCCCAGGCTGGGCCATTCTGTACTGTGCTTCTCTCTTTTAGGCTCCTCCTCATAGGCACAGTGGGCTGGGACTGCCTGAGCGGAAATCTGCTCTTCCACCCCTTCTTGCCTGATGTGGGGTTTATACACCCCCATCACAATTACAAACATGATATACATGATCTGTCCATATTTGGGGTATGGTAGCTGAATCTATAACCTCAGCTAACAATTGTGATGTGGCCTGAATGTAATCAATCCTGGTGTATAAACTTGCAGACAGTGATAAAAAGGTATAATCTGGCTGGTTCCTCCAGGTGTCATCCTGAAGCCACATTTGGTTACATTTTCCCTTGACTGTAGGTCCTCGCCTATGGCTTTTTATGTTTATTATTAGCTGATTTATCCATTAGGAGATTTAGTGGGGTGTTAATGTCTCCTCCACTTATAATTCTTCTTATTACAAAATTTACAATGTTAACCAAAAATTGATCAGCAAATAATTCCTGCCTAGAAATAAAATCATAGACTGACCTAAATGTGGTCTTCTCCAGAGATCATGATCCTTACCAATATAAAACTTCTTTCTATATCACACCTAATTCCTTTCTTGTAATGAATCACAGATCCTTTGATATTAAAGTTACTACTCCTTTAAAAAAATCCATGAGTAGGAAAAAAAGTCTTTCCCAAGCCAGTTGCATGCTTATTCATTTTATTTATATTCTTATAACCTATGCAATAATACAGCTGTCATATGATGCTGAGTGAATTTATTCCTAAATTTTCCATGATAGGTGGCCCTTCTCCACTGAATAATAGATACATTCCAATAAGAGCTGGTTGGAAAACAGCACCATCACCCTGGGAAAACTTTGATCAAAATGAAATGTCAATAAAATATTAAAAACCAAAATATTTTAGCCAAACTCCCAAAATATTGTTATTCCAAATGTTGACACAGTGTCTCATGGAAATTGTAGTTCGTATGCCTTATACTCCCATTCTTTTCTATGGGCTGTGGTCCCTGGCTGGACTATATCTCCCATGATGCACCACTTTCTCCCCAGTTGGTGGGAGGAGAAGGGGGATTGATAGAAGTCCCTGGCCATGGTGCATCATTCCCAGAGGGAGGATACCTAGCTTAAATGATGTGGTCATGTATGGAGGATTTAATCCCTCTGTGGGGGAAAAAAAAAGAGAATCTATAGAAAGTGGTAGAGAGCATGAAGGTTAGTGTAGAGTGAGCGTATGCACTTACTTTTTCTTCTCTAAGCAGCATTCTCAAGTTCTTTTGCCACATTTCTTCAGGCTGCAGGATAATTACAAATGCTACTCCACCAAAGGAAAAACACTTCTACCAATTTTAACTCCGGTGCTTAAGGCATTCATTTTTTGTCTCCTCTGCTAAGGTCTCTTCTTGCCTGGCCTGAGTGTTGGGATTTTTTAAGAAAAAAACAACAGCAAGGATTTTATTTGTGTTTTTTACTTACAAGAAATTAGAAAGGGTCTTTGATACAAAACTAATCTAAAGCAATTAAAGGAATTAGACTATAATTAGACTGTAAATACAGATATTGAGTTTACTTTGTGGAACAAAAAACTGATTGGAAAGCTGGCTCAGGATTATAAAAGCCCAGCTTTCTCAATTAATTTTGCTTTATAGTACCAGAATTCAAGCAGTGCACAGCTCTAGATAGGTGCTAAGAACAAAATGGACACAGCTGAGATGGTGGGTTAGGAGGCCGCAGTTTTCTTCAGAGGAACAAAGGCAGTTAAAGGGATAATCAACCACTCCAACATGTTCTTTTGTTTAATTTTTAAGTATTCTTTCTACGATTATTTCTACTTGTTAGCATATACAGTATGATCCATTTTTAAAAATGGCAGTCTGGGTCAGAAACAACAGTTAAGGACCTTGCCCAGCACCCACAACCAAGCTCAGACATTCCTTTACCCAGGTCCTTCCTGGGTCTGGAAAAGGAACAGAGGCCACAGGGAGCATATGATGTGAAATAACCCCTAAAAGTCAGGTCCCTGCTCTGTGTTTTCTTCCTCTGCTGCCTTTTCTGTGTATTCCAGAGCCAGAATTCCCAGTTGGGGAAGCCAGATGTGTACTGCAGCCCCAGCAGGAGTCCTTCGTGGCAGCAAGTGTTATTGCAATTTAAGCACTTCAGCCACAATTGTAACATATTATTGGTGGAAGTTTACTCCACCAGATCCTCATAATCAGCTGCTCTTGAAGATATATGTAACTAAAAATTCCATAAAAAAGGGTAGTGTAATAGAGACTTAAAAACTTTTTTTTTTTAAATAAAAAGTTTCTTTGCACATTTCAAAACTAGACATCAATCACTCATTTTATTGAGTACTATTCCAAAATAAGAATTCAGCCAACATGTTTCTATTATGCCCTTTGTGCTCCTTCTCAAAGCTATTTCAAATAGTTCAGCATATTTTGAACAAACATACATAACAAAGAAAAGCAACTGGGCATACACACTCAAGCGTCTTTTAAAAATAGGCTTAAGATGCAAGGCAAAGTAATTTATTTTTCAAATGATTGACAGTCAAATGTTATGGTTGCTTGTTTTGCTAGCCCTGCAAAGAACTCAGGGGGAAAAAACACAATCATGAGTGCACCCTATCCTTGTCCTACTTGCTTTTTACTGCTTGATCGGACCATTCTTGACAATGGAAACAGAGTTTTATATTTGCATTTTGAGAGCTTGTGCGAATTTATTCAGAATGTAGCACTTTGTGTCATATTTGTGAGTCTAAGCAATAGTTAGAACACAGGTAGAAAAGATCAAGGCAATGACCGGCAACTGCATTTGTACAAATGGACCCCTTCATATTCATGCAGCACCATGAGTCAGTGGGTCTTCACATGGGTACAAGGGTCCACCAGCAGGATAGGGGCATTTATGTTTATATTCTCTTAAAATACTTTGGAGTAGTATTATTGAGAATACATTACGATGCTACATACACATTTCTTAGTCGATGATGAGAGCTGTGTGGTATAAAGACACATTGTTAGCTATTCGACACTAGGGCAGTGTTGTGTCTCAAGGATGTGTTCCAATCATATATAAAAATATGAGAAATTAATTCAGTACATTTGCCCAACTAATGAATTCTATTTCAACTAGGGTACTGTTATAGTCATGTGCTTAGCATTGTAACTATGTTATTTTGACTGCTGGACAAGACTATTTAAATGTCATGAACCAATATTTTGAAATCATGCAACGTCATATAAAGGAGACAGCTCTCTTTTATGTTGGATGGGTGTGTTTAGGAGTGGTAGGGCACAGGGAGACTCTTTTCCCCTTAATCCACCCATACAGTAGCAGGCAAGATATTCACCTAGCATTAGGAGGAAAGCTCTAGCTAAAACACCCATCAGACAAGAGTTCCAAGAGGGCATGGTCTTCTGTTGTGGGTTGTTTACTTTGGGTGGGGGAGAAGGGGAGAAGGGGTTGGTGACTGCCAGGCCTGTTTGCTACAGTCAATAGTATGAGCTACCGGAGTACTGATTGCTGCTTTCTGGAGTAGCAGTAAGGTGTGTTCCTGAGCATGCCTCTGCCCACCTCCTCGAACCCTCTTACTCTGTGCTGGCAGGATTCATCAGGGATGCTCTTCATGTGGGCAGCAACAATCCATATCTCCCAATAACACAGCCAAAAGGGTGTAGGGGAGGATTTAGGCTGCATTCTTCATCCTTCGAAGAATGGTCTTTTGATCTACAGTGATAAAATTCACATTCCTGTGCAGGTTTTAACAGATTGTTTTCTTCAGTACAGGAGTAATATGTTTGACTTACTTACTGCAGCTATGTACTTTTCCTGTAGATGTGGTAGAGAGAAGAGAATGTATAGCTGGTCATTTACTGGACTGAGTTCTGAAAGCCTGGAGGCATTGTAAATTAAGATAAGATGGGTGGTTTTGTTATTTGGTGATATACAATGTACTCCTGGAGAAGGGCTATTATTTAAAGCATTTAGACATTCAAAAAATCCCTTTGCACTCTACAAACATCCAGAGAAAAGTGTATATGCAAATAAATATTGATTTCATGCACAGCTCACTTCATCTAGGTATATTGCTTTCCCTCCCACATCCTTGTTAACAATTCTTGGAGTCTGAAATGCAATGAGGAGAGTTGAACTGTCAGAGTGGAAAGCTAGTGTTTTATTAAAAGCACATCTTGAAGTAAGAGCAATATTTATTTTTGAAAAAGTGTCCTTTAGATACTAGGATTTCAAGGTGTCCAGGCATAGTGTATACTTGAAGCATTAATTTATAAAAGCGGGGTCATACCGAGTTGAAGAAAGCTATTACACATAAAATGCATGCAAGGCAAGATCCACTACATAATGGTATCAAAGGATTTTGGAGAGACGGGAAAGGGGTGAAAGGAGGACTCAGCACCACACGAGTTAGGAGTAAATCTATTTATTTAGGGGCCAGTTCTACACCACTGAACTCAGTGGTGCAGGATCATGCTCCTAATGCATATACCTAGGATCTGACCCTGAAAATCACTCCCTATGGCTGGAGCCCTGTAACATTTTGTAACGTTGATGTTCAAATATTCCCAATTAAAATTAAGTTGTTTAAGATAAGGATGCAATAAACCCCAACTTAGTTTTCAGTTTCAAGCCTCTGGGCCAGTTACAGAAAATTAGTAGAGGACCACCAGGCAACGCTTTGAATGATACAAACAAACTTTATTAAAAAGACAAATGATTAGTTATGCAAACCAGCATGCAATTACTTCTGACACGATACTACAATTATACTTACACTTAAAGATGGAATGGTGTATCAATGGATCATCAGTCCACTGACAAAAGAGTGAAATACAGTTTTATAATCCTGGAACCTAACAGTACCCGTTTGATGTTAATTGGACCTCTCCTGCAATTTAGCAAAACTACTCCTTTTATAATGTATTATAATTCTAATTAACATGAAAATGCCCCTAACCATAATTATATTTCTGCCACTTTCTTATGGCTCTTTACATTACACATTATTTAAATTAACATCTGCACTGATATCCTTCTCATACTACCAATATAGATGACATTTTAATAAAAACACTCAATTCTTAAAAACATTTATTGAAAACCTTACTCAAGCCAACTATAACCAAAACATAATGATAACATCCTTACTAATCTTGCTTTCCCATAACACTCTGCCTCCAACTTTCTCACACTACCAACTTCAATTTCACACACTCCTGTACACTTAAGCTAACTTAGTCCCCAAACCTAACTTCTACTTATTTCATAACCAAACCATCCTATAGGCCAGAGGTTCTCAAACTGTGGTCCACAGACCACTGGTGGTCTGTGAGCTCCATTCAGGTGGTCCGTAGATAGTTCCACCTAAGGTGCGCACCTGAGCAGCCGCACACAAGAAAATGAAGGGCCACCCACCTAATTTCTGGAGCAGTGCTGGCGTGGCTCCACTAATTAGGTGCCTGGACCCTGGAGAAGAGGAACATGTAAGGTGAGGTGGTGGCCTTGGGGGCAATATGGGGTGCGTGGGAGGGGGCAATGGGGTGAGAAGAGGGGAGGGGGAATTTGGGACGTGCAGGGCTGCATCAGACAGAGAAAGAAGTGACTTTCCCCAGCTCCAGGGCTGTGGCTGCCGGGGAGAGATGGCCCTCCTTCCCAGCCCCCGCTCGGGGGCTGCTGTGGCGGGGGAGAGACCCCCCTTCTTCCCAGCCCCAGCTCAGGATCTGCCACAGCAGGGGAGAGAGGGGAGACCCCCCCCTCCTTCCCAGCCCCAGCTTGGGGGCTGCCACAGTGTGGGAGAGAGGGCACATCCATCGCATTAGAAGGGTAAGACTACTGATATTAAAATATGAGTTGTGTGCTTTTATTTGTAGAACAAAAAAACCTTTAATTATGATTAAGGTTTTTTTTATATAGTGCTTTTATCCAAAGCACTTTATAATAGTTAGCTAACGGTACAAAAAACATTTGGAAAGATCATTAAGTCATCTGCCGAGACCCTCAGCAATTTTCAAGTGGTCTGCGAAAAAAAAGGAGAACCACTGCTATAGGCTACACCTGCACCTGCATGGAGATCATCTGACTACAGAGGGGGGCTCTGTTCAGGCATCAGGTTACACCCAGGAGGAATGACTAGCAGGATCAGAGCCGATGTGTACATAGTAAAAGTATTTATATTACATCTTCATAACAGGACTAAGCTCTATAGGTAGTGCTCTATTTTTTACAAAAGGACTAACCTGCACAAGTTATGTATACCTTCAACTAAATTGTGACTGCTCTTTTATTTGTAGAAGAGCTGGTCAAAAATTACATATTTTAATATAACATAACCTAACAATATTTCAACAAAGTCATTTTGATATTTCCTTAGATGAAATATTTTTGAAATTTCATGTTGTGGTAAATGTTGCCATTTTGACTTTTTGTTTGGATTCGGAATGAAAACAAATTCCAAAATGTCAGAATTTCCTAAGGAACAAAAATTCTATTTTCCTACCAGCTCTAATTCTTACGGGTTTGTCTACATGGTACGTTAGTGCACAGCAAGCCAGGCTTTGAATCTATAGTGCATTTGCCTTCTATGCATTAAGTCCCCATGTAGAGCCGGCTACTGTGCACTATAAGTTCTGCATTTCGGTTTGACATACTGTACAGGACTTTTAGTGTGCAGTAGCATGGCCCACGCAGTGACTAAGGCCTTGTCTACACTGTCACTTTACAGCACTGCAACTTTCTCGCTCAGGGGGGGTGAAAAAACACAAGTTTCAGCGCTATAAAGTGGCAGTGTAGACAGTGCGCTGTGCTCCCAGTGCTGGTAGCTACTCCCCTCGTGGAGGTGGGTTTTTTATAGTGCTGGGAGAGCTCTCTCGCAGTGCTGGTGCCGCAACTACACAGCCACGTTAAAGCGCTGCCGTGGCAGCGCTTTAACATTGCTAGTGAAGACATACCCTTAGAGTGCAGCAAGCTAGTACACTGTATATTCACACTCTGGCTTGCTGAGCAATAAACTGCTGTGTAGGTAAGCCCAGAGTCTGCCTGAGCACAAAATTCTGTTAAAGTCACAAAGCCTCAATTTAAATTAACCAAGGGCTTGCCTACACAACACCAGCAAAGTTACAGGGGTGCAATTTGGAGAACGCTCTAATGTGTTGCACTCAAACTGCCTGGCATAGACCCTTCCGGTACTCTCTGAACGGTACCTAGTTTTCACTGATATAGTTCCAGATTATGTTAACACAACATAGGTAACTTTTAGAGCAGGATTGATTCTACGTGGAGCAGTTAGGGCTCAGAACATTAGTGCACTTTGCTGCCTTGTGTAGACAAGTTCAAAAATTTAAGCAGATGCTTATTATTCAGTTATTTTAATGAGATTTTTTTATTTAAACAGAAGGAAATATTCTTATTCTTATTAAAATCTTCTCCAGATCTGTCATAACCATAGAGGTAGCCTAAATTCCTCCTTACCTGTAAGGGGTTAAGAAGCTCAAGTAACCTGGTTGACACCTGACCAAAGGAACCAATGGGGACAAAAGATACTTTCAAATCTGGGGGAGGGGAGAGGCTTTGTTTGGGTTTTTTGTTTCTGTGGCTGCTTGCTCTTGGGACTAAGAGGGACCAGACATCAATCCATGTTCTCCAAATCTTTCTGAACAAGTCTCTCATATTTCAAACTTGTAAGTAACAGCCAGGCAAGGCGTATTAGTTTATCTTTATTTTCTCAACTTGTGAATTTTACCTTTGCTAGAGGGAAGTTTATCCCTGTTTTGCTGACACTTTGAAACTAAGGCTAGAGGGGGTTCCTCTGGGCTCTTTGAATCTAATTACCCTGTAAAGTTATTTTCCACCCTGATTTTACAGAGATGATTTTTACATTTTCTTTTTAATAAAATCTTTTTTTTAAGAACCTGACTGATTTTTCCATTGCCCAAAGACCCAGGGGTTTGGGTCTTTGATCACTTTGTAACCAATTGGTTAGGATATTATTCTCAAGCCTCCCCAGGAAAGGGGGTGTAAGGGCTTGGGGGATATTTTGGTGGAAGAGGAACTCCAAGTGGTCCTTTCCCTGTTTCTTGTTAAATCACTTCGTGGTGGCAGCGTACCAGGTTTTAACCTAAGCTGGTAGAAATAAGCTTAGGGGGCTTTCAAGCGGGTCCCCACATCTGTACTCTAGAGTTCAGAGTGGGGAAGGAACCCTGACAAGATCTACTTACATTACTGACAGAGAAGTGTCAATAAAAGCATCTTTTTCTCCTAGTTATAATCTCCTTTGAGGCTTTATATTCTAGGAACAATGAGGAAGAAATATATTTTAAGAACATAGCAGAAGCCAAATTCTATGTGTCTATAGCTGCCAAAATTATTTCCTATGTTTCTTTAAATAAAATCCTACATGATTTCCCTTATGCATACTATGTTTTGTTAAGTTCTGATACTGAGACCTACCTAATAGTTCCCAATTGTAACTTTTATTGGGCAAGGATCTTGTCTTTCTATATGTTCTATAAGACATATACCACATTTTTATATGGTGTAAACAGCTCACTACATATCCAAGGTGACTGCAGTGAGTATAGGTTGCTTCATCTAAATTATGGGAATAGAAGCTGTTGATAATGGCCAACACTACTAATGCAAGATACTGGACTAGATGGGATCATTAATCTGGACTATTGGGACAATTCCTATGTCCCTATTTTGAGCATTTCTATTAATATTGTGGGCTAACCCCTATTTGCCAACCCCAATCATTCAGAAACTAGCAGGCTCCAAAAATCATGAGATTTTAAAATGCAAAGAATTTGGGGGTCTTTTCATTTGCATTTTGAGACTTTAGGATTCACATTTTCAAGCTTTTCTCTGCAACTATGAGGGCTAGAAACTCACTTTTAAAAAAAGCTGAAATTTTCATGTAAATAACATGACTTCAGGATCTGGGACTTTAAGAAAAATACCAAATATCGTGAGACTCATGATAAAAATCATGAGCTGGCAACACTGCTTACCTTGCCAGCATCAGAGTATGGCTGTGCCTCATTTTTCCCCTCACTGTCCTTTAGTCTCTTTATGATGGTAGGTTGTTTATGCTTGATTCTCTAGGGAAGAAGTGCCTCTCTTGGTGGTTGATAGTTTAATTCTCAAGTGAAGTTTAGGAGCCCATCCAACAAAAATCCAGGCAATATTCAAATGAGTGGATTGCCCATTTCTTCACTGAAGGTCAGCTCTGGTCTTTCAGGTGAGCAACAGTGGTCTTCCAAGGACGTAACATAAGCTCCTTAGGACAGAGCCAGAAAACCAGATCCTCAGCCTATGTAAATTGCTGCAACTTCCTTGATTTTAATGATGCTACATTGATTTACACCAGCTGAGGATCTTGCCCCGGTCTTTAATTTACCTGTAAAGTGCTGTACTCAATTATAGCACTAAGCAACTAAAGCCATAAACAATAATGAGGACAGTAAGGATGGAGGTTAATGGGTAAACGAAAGTCTGTTTTTTAAAAAAAAAAAAGATTCTGCTATTTGTTGCCAGAATTTGAGAGGAGCTATTTCTTGAGCTTCAAGGTTTTGGGTTCATTTTGTTTTGTTTTGTGTGGGGTGGGGGTAGGGGGTTTGGGGGGGGGAGGGGAGGGGCTGAAAAATAGCAAAGGAAAGCAACAGAAACAATTAATTACCTCTGAAAATAAGTGCAAAAAACTGTAGATGACTAATTTGGCAACTGGAATTACGCTTCTTCACAACTATTCACTTTTAACAACTCCCAAATAACAAGTGAGCAGAATAGTCAGTGTTGTTAGACTAATGTATTATTCATCCTGAATAATGATTATGTAGTACTTACACATTGGTACTTAGCACTTATTAGTAATAACAGAAATCAGGTCAGGGAGTATGATATGGTAGCTAGGAGGGGGGTGAGGACAGGGAAATAATTCTCTGTTTATTCACTAAGTATATTTATTAATCACAAAAGGAGTGGGTGAGGAAATCATTTTGCAACTACTGTAGAAGGAAAGAGGGAAATGAAGATGTTTAATACAAAGAGAATGCCTCTCTTACAAAAAATATCTTTGGATTGGAATATCTCCAACTGAGAGGAAGTGGGAAATGGAGATCATTACACATATAAGTTTGTTGAACCAGCATAGTGGCTTGGCACTGTGTCTTATAGCAAGAAAGGCTTGGGCTGGGTTTGCCTTCAGCTGTCCCCTAAGCATTGCCCTGCTTCCCCTCTTAGTTGCACTGGTGAAAAATCAAGACAAACTCATTTTAAGTTCATGGTGGTAATATTTGTGAAAGTGAGAAGAGAATCAGCCTCATTGCCTATATGTATCCCACAATCAGGCTAATGGTCAATACTAACTACCACATAATCTATCCTTAGGAAGGGGTAGCATGCACTGCACTGCCCCTGGAGCAGGCCACAGAAGCTACATGAATTTTCAAAGACTTGGGTGTCACTGAACCTGCATTTTTTGGCCAAAAAATGTAACCCAGCACTACTTATAGGATCGCGTTACCATAGTATCTGAGTGCCTCCCAATCTGGGATGTATTTATCCTCACAACACCCCTGGGAGGTAGAGAAGGGCTATTGTCCCCATTTGGAACTGAGTCATAGAAAGACTACATGACTTGACCAAGGTCACACAAGAAGCCACTGAACCGTAGTCTCCTGAATCCCAGACTAGCCCCTTTACCACTGCTCCTTCCTTTCAGGGGGCTGATGGGATCCTTACCCTTTCCCATTATATGTCCTTAAAAGCCCCAAACAGAGGGATCATTTGTCTGATACAAGGGGGCTGAACATGGCATCACCTTTTCCCACTCCCCCAAAATGCGCACACAGCACATGCATCACTGTTAAGAAGACTGGCATTTTGTTCAATATCTAATTCCCATTACTGAAAAATCAGGTATTAAGAGGTGGCATTTAAATCTTTGTAACGACTAAGAAAATCAAAGTGCTATTTCTATATAATTAATTCTAAATTCTGGTTGACAGCTTAGTTAACAATCTGAGTTCCTAGTTAATGAACTAGCAATGCCATGGTATTTAAAAGGGAACTTTACCTTTTATAGTCTTTCAGAGCTCATCCTAGGCATGACATTTCTATTTTAATAAGATATTTTACATTCTGATTCCTTCTTTGAAAGTTGCTAGGAAGTCTGATAAACAATGGTAACTGTATTTTACTTTTTCTTTTATCCCTCCAGACAGTCTGTCCTGCTAGGAAAAAAAATACATTTTGCTATGTTCGTCAATTATGGAAAATATTTGTATCATGTTTTACAATATCATTAAAATTCTACTGTGAGGGAGGGTTCTAAGGAGCAGAATAGCTGCAGGGGAAAGATTTTAAATCGATATTGGATATTTTTTCTACAAGGTATGCTCCAGGAATTATTTTGGGGAAGTTCTATGGCAGGGATTGGCAACATTTGGCACGTGGCCTGGCAGGGAAATCCGCTTGTGGGCCGGGGCAGTTTATTTACCTGCAGCATCCGCAGGTTCGGCTGATCGCGGCTCCCACTGGCCGCGGTTCGCTATTCCAGGCCAAAGGGGGCTACGGGAAGCAGCGCGGGCCGAGGGATGTGCTGGCCACCACTTCCCACAGCACCCATTGGCCTGGAACAGTGAACTGCGGCCAGTGGGAGCTGCGATCGGCCGAACCTGCGGACGCTGCAGGTAAACAAACCGTCCCAGCCCGCCAACGGATTTCCCTGACAGGCCGCGTGCCAAAGGTTGCCGATTCCTGTTCTATGACCTGTGCTATACAGGAGGTCAAACTAAATGATCAGTGGCCCCTTCTGGCTTTGGAATCTATTAATTGTTTGCAGCTGGAACTGTGTGAATAACTGATGTTTGGTTCACTGGCCACACTGAAAAAAAAATAACAAAATAATTTAGGGTCAACCTGGAACATTAAAAAAAAAAAATTGGCAAACCAAAAAGTATGTTTCACAACAAACAAAATGTTTTGTTTTTGTTTTTTAAACACTTTGGAAACTTAAAAACTATGTAAATTTTGAAACAAAGTAATTTTGAATAGAAAAATTAAAATGTTTCATATAGAAATGCTGAAACAAAACATTTCAATTTGGGGGGTGTTTTTTTGGTAGTAGTGGTGGTGATGGGGGGGTGTTCAACCAAAACAAATTTGGTGAATCCAACACTAATTTACAAAATGTTTTGGTCGACGTAAATCAGCATTGCTTGGCCAAAAGAATTTGGGGCTGAACAATTTCACCCAGCTCTAGGTGTAGCTAACCCGATTCATTGCCATTCTAGGCCACAGACAGGGCTCTCGTCTCTCCCTGTACGTGCATGAGGGGATAGTGGAGGAATGGCTTGGGAGAAAGGAGCCAGGCTGCTGTTACAGGTCTGTCGCATCTTAGGCGCATTTAACATGTGCGATTTCAGCTTTAGGCGGTCGGCAAAAACAAGGGCGCGGGGGGAAAAGAGAAAAATAACAATTTAAATACTGTTTCTGTAGTGCGGGCGACTCTGCCCGCCATTACACTCAATGTAATTTTGACTATACACGGTTTTCGCTTTACGCGCTGACCACGGAACGTAACCCCAGCGTAAGATGAGACAGATCTGTATACTCTTCCTAGGCTCATCTGCCAGGCATAACCCTCTCTCTCAAATCCCTCATGGCAACTTACTTCTGCAGCTACACCTACCAGAAACTAGATGATTGAGAATGGCAGGTTTGAAAATGAATTGGAAATTGTTTATATACCCCATTGCATGGGCATGGGGGGGGGGGGGGGGAAACTATTTGAAAAGGACATTAGGGTTTCAAAGTCTAGCACTCAAAATTCCAGAATTAAGTTTGTTCATGAACTGTTAATTTTGATCTCTTGTGCATATGCGTTACTCTAACCTTATCCAACATCATGTAGGAAGTCTGCAGGAAAGTCAGGAAGAGAGACAGCTTTACTGAGTCCCAGTCCAGTGCTTTGAACACAAGGAGACATCAGATCTCTTTTTGAAATCCTCTGACTCATTCATTGTCCATCCGATTTACTGAACGAAGCAGGTGTCCTGTAGAACAAATAGTGTGTGATACTGTAATTAAAGACTGTATCAGAATGCATATACTTATGCTGGCCAAGTTAAGGTTGCATGGTCAGAAAACGGTTTGGTAGCTTGCTGGTCCCCCTGAATTCTCACTTAAGATAACAAGAAGTTAATAAAGCATGAAGCCACATTAACTGACAGTGGTTTCCCCTCCATGTGGGACACAGACATNAGACATCCTTTTAAGGGGGGGGGGGGGGGGGGGGCGGTAGCCATAGTAGCAGGAGCCTCTTGAAACATTACATGTGCAGGTGCACCAGTGCTAAGGTAAAGGGCATCAGTGTGTACATCCCTTACCTTTTGCAGATCCCTGAGTTGTACCAGTAAATGGGGTAAAGTCTTTGGCTTGTTCTAAAAAAAGGGGAGAACTGGTCCCTAATGGAAGAATTCCTAGGGAACTTCCAAACTGAAATTGGAGAAGTTTTCCCTTTCCTAATTGGAGTTATTTTCACAGTGGGCAGCATGAGGCTATTAGCCATTTACTTTCCACTTGATTTAAGGATATGAGATGTTGAGGGGTAAAGGAAGTAAAGTCAGTGCCCTGGATCTTAATGTGTTGAAAGAGTTTATTTCCTGTGCATGAACCTGAGTCTGTGTGTTGACTCAGGAATCAATGCCAATTAATGAAAGGTAATATCCCTTAACAGGGTCTTCTGCTGTGTTGTGTGATTTGCTATTGTATCTGCTGCTATAATAGATATTTCCAAAGACGCCAGTGTCTGAAGAAAAGACCTCTAAACCTCAAGGGCCAGATGTGACTTACACAAGTTAAAAGATTTCTAGGGCCAGACCCTTAAGCAAAACCTACTACTGGAAGTATGTTTTTAAAACAAATATTGGTAGAGAGAGTTTATTTTCCTTTCAGTTCCCTTTTCACCTACCATGACAGATAGGATTTAATTTAAATCAACATAAAATGAAGGTCCTTCACCAAAACAACATTCATATAAACTTCTCTCCCATTATGATAATGGCTTATATATTAGCTGCTCAACATGAATAATTAATATTCAGACTCCCCCCTTTCCTTTCTTAGGCCTGGTCTACACTACGATTTTAGTTCGAATTTAGCAGCGTTATACCGAATTAAGCTTGTACCCATCCACACAACGAGGCCATTTAATTCGATTTAAAGTGCTCTTAAAATCGCTTTCTGTACTCCTCTCCGACGAGGGGAGTAGCGCTGAATTCGACATTGCCGGTTCGAATTAGGGTTAGTGTGGACGGAATTCGAAGGTATTGGCCTCCGGGAGGTATCCCACAGTGCACCGTTGTGACCGCTCTGGACAGCAATCGAAACTCGGATGCTCTGGGCAGTTGGACAGGAAAAGCCCCGCGAACTTTTGAATTTCATTTCCTGTCTGCCCAGCCTGGTGAGCACAGGTGACCACACAGAGCTGAACAGCACAGGTAGCCATGCAGGCCGAGAACCGCAAACGAGCACCAGCATGGACCACACGCGAGATACTGGATCTGATCGCTATATGGGGAGAGGATTCCGTGCTCGCAGAACTGCGTTCCAAGAGACGGAATGCAAAGATCTTTGACAAGATCTCGAAGGGGATGATGGAGAGAGGCCACAATCGGGACTCCATTCAGTGCCGTATAAAGGTGAAGGAGCTCCGACAGGCCTATCAGAAGACGAAGGAGGCCAACGGACGGTCCGGGGCAGAGCCGCAGACATGCCGCTTTTACGATGAGCTGCATGCAATTCTCGGAGGGGCCGCCACCACTACCCCACCCCTGAGCGTGGACTCCGAGGAGGGGTTAATGTCTTCGTTGCATGACGAATCTGCGGACGGGGAAGAGGAGGAGGAGGAGGACGACGAACTTGTGGAGAGCACACAGCGCTCCATTCTCCCCGACAGCCAGGAGCTCTTTCTGACCCTGACAGAGGTGCCCTCCGAACCCTCCCAAGGCGGCATCGCAGACCCCCTGGAAGGGACCTCTGGTGAGTGAACCTTTTCAAATATCTCAAACATGGTTTAAAACAAGTATTTGTTTAATGATTAATTTGCCCTGGGGACTTGGGATGCATTCGCGGCCAGTACAGCTACTGGAAAAGTCTGTTAACGTGTCTGGGGATGGAGTTGAAATCCTCCAGGGACATCTCCATGAAACTCTCCTGGAGGTACTCCAAAAGCTTTTCCAGAAGGTTTCTGGGCAGGGCAGCCTTATTCCGTCCTCCATGGTAGGACACTTGACCGCGCCATGCTAGCAGCAAGTAATCCGGTATCATTGCTTGACAAAGCTTGGCAGCGTATGGTCCCGGTGTTTGCTGGCATTCAAGCAACATCCGCTCTTTATCTTGCTGTGTTATCCTCAGGAGAGTGATATCGTTCAGGGTAACCTGTTTGAGATATGGGAATGTAATTAGGGGGACAGAGGTGGCCCCGTTCCTACTGGGCTGTTTGCCTGTAGCTGAAAAGAAATCTTTCCCTGCAGTTAGCCAAGCGGGCGGGGGGGAGGGGGTGGATAATGTCGCTGAGTTTTTCGCGTTTGGCTAGCAGGGGTCTTCCCTGATACCAGCCACGTGGTGGGGGGAGGGGTAACGCGATCATCCAACAGAAGTGGATGGGGGGGCTAGTTTGCGATCTGCATGGATCTTCCATGGTACCAGCCACGTGGTGGGGGGAGGGGGTCATCCCACAGAATTGAATGGGTGGGTGGGGGCAAGTTATTATGTTATCTGATGCTGCACGGTAACAGGAAAACCGCAGCACGTAAAGGGCTTTGCTTGCTATGGGAAAGGAGGGCTCTGATTTAATGCAGAAGCAGCAGGACAGTGGCTTACCATGGCTGCATACAAGCCGAATTCTGTTGCCCGGCCCTGCGTCTGCTGTGATCTCTAACACCAAAGCCGCGGGCACTCAATATAAGATGCAAAAAGCGACCTTGTACATTGCTATGTAATGTGAAAAGTGTTCACCGTGAAAGAGTATAAGCATTGTTCTATAAAATGTATCTTTTTACATACTTCTCTCCTTTTTTTCCCTCCTACTGCAGCTGCAAATTCTTCCATCCTCCCGCCCCCAGCACGAAGGCTCTCCCAGATAAGGAGGCGAAAGAGGCGCACCCGAGACGATATGTTCTCGGAAATAATGCAGTCGACCCGGGATGAGAGAGCTAATTTTAACGATTGGAAGGAGACTGTATTGAAATTCCGTCAAGAGGCCAGTGACCGTGAGGAGAAGAGGGACCAGCGGGAGGACATGAGGGACCAACGGGAGGAGAAAAGGGATGAACGTGAGGAGAGAAGGGACGAACGCGAGGAGAGGAGGGACGCCCGAGAGGAGAAGTGGCGGGATGCAACGCTGGGGCTGCTGCGTGATCAGACAGACATGCTCCGGCGTCTGGTGGAGCTCCAGGAACGGCAGCTGCCGGATTACCGGGTGCCGCTGCAGCCCCTCTATAACCGCCCTCCCCCCTCCCCAAGTCCCGTAGCCTCCTCACCCCGACGTGTAAGAACGCGGGGGGGGAAGCTCCGTGCAACCTGCCAGTCCACCCCATTAGAGAGCCCGAGCAAAAGGCTCTCATTATTTTGAATGTTGTTCCTGCCCTGTTCCTTCACTCCTACCCTCCTCCCAAACCCCACCCGGACTACCTGGTTATTTCTCTCCCTATGTTCATTACCCCCCGTTAATAAAAAGTTCTTGATTTGTAATTTGAAAACGACACTGACTTTATTTTTTTTTAAATAAAACTGGGATCGAAGGGGGAAGGGGGAAGGGTGGGTTGCTTACAGGGAATGAGTGAATCAAGTGGGCGGGTTTTCAACAGGGACAAACAAACATAACTTTCACACAGGAGCCTGGGCAGCACTGAAACTTGTTTTCAGAGCTTCTCTGATGCGCACCGCTTCCTGGTGTGCTCTTCTAATCGCCCTGGTGTCTGGCTGCGCGTAATCAGCGGCCAGGCGGTTTGCCTCAGCCTCCCACCCCGCCATAAAGGTCTCCCCCTTGCTCTCACAGAGATTGTGGAGCACACAGCAAGCTGCAATAGCAATGGGGATGTTGGTTTGGCTGAGGTCCGAGCGAGTCAGTAACGAGCGCCAGCGACCTTTTAAACGTCCAAAGGCACACTCTACCACCATCCTGCACTTGCTCAGCCTGTAGTTGAACCGCTCCTGAGTACTGTCCAGGCTGCCTGTGTATGGCTTCATGAGCCACGGCATTAAGGGGTAGGCTGGGTCCCCAAGGATAACGATGGGCATCTCAACATCCCCAATGGTAATTTTCCGGTCTGGAAAGTAAATCCCTTGTTGCAGCCGTTTAAACAGACTAGTGTTCCTGAAGACGCGGGCGTCATGAACCCTTCCCGGCCATCCCACGTTGATGTTGGTGAAACGTCCCTTGTGATCCACCATTGCTTGCAGCACCATAGAAAAGTACCCCTTGCGGTTTATGTACTGGCTGCCCTGGTGCTCCGGTGCCAAGATCGGGATATGGGTTCCATCTATCGCCCCACCACAGTTAGGGAATCCCATTGCAGCAAAGCCATCCACAATGAGCTGCACATCTCCCAGCGTCACTACCTTTTTTAGCAGCAGCTCAACGATTGCTTTGGCTACTTGCATGACAGCAGCCCCCACGGTAGATTTTCCCACTCCGAACTGATTACCGACTGACCGGTAGCTGTCCGGTGTTGCAAGCTTCCACAGGGCTATCGCCACTCGCTTCTCAACTGTGAGGGCTGCTCTCATCTTGGTGTTCTGGCGCGTCAGGGCAGGGGAAAGCAAGTCACAAAGTTCCAGGAAAGTGCCCTTACGCATGCGAAAGTTTCGCAGCCACTGGGAATCGTCCCACACCTGCAGCACTATGCGGTCCCACCAGTCAGTGCTTGTTTCCCGGGCCCAGAATCGGCGTTCCACAGCAAGAAGCTGCCCCATTGCCAACATGATCTCCAAAGCGCCGGGGCCCGTGGCGCGAGACAATTCTGTGTCCATGTCCATGTCCGCATCACTCTCGTCGCCGCGCTGCCGTAGCCGCCTCCTCCTCGCCTGGCTTTTCTGGTCCTGGTTGAGCATAAACTGCACTATAATGCGCGTGGTGTTTACAATGTTCATGACTGCAAACTTGAGCTGAGCGGGATCCATCCTTGCCGAGGTACGGCGTCCGCTCAGTTCAACAAG
This sequence comes from Platysternon megacephalum, assembly GCA_003942145.1. NCBI lineage: Eukaryota > Metazoa > Chordata > Testudines > Platysternidae > Platysternon > Platysternon megacephalum. The sequence continues at coordinate 4,067,590 of QXTE01000042.1, forward strand.
GAAAAAAGGCGCGAAATGGTTGTCTTCCGTTGTTTTCACGTAGGGAGGGGGAGGATGTTCCCAGAACCGCCCGCGACAATATCTTTTGTCCCATCAGGCATTGGGATCTCGACCCAGAATTCCAATGGGCGGGGGGGACTGCGGGAACTCTGGGATAGCTATGGGATAGCTACCCACAGTGCAACGCTCTGGAATTCGACACTAGTCTTTGTGCATGGACGTGCACCGCCGAATTAATCCGCTTACTGTGGCCGCGTACAATCGAATTTATACAATCGGTTTCATAAAATCGAATTCCGTAAATTCGGACTAATCCCGTAGTGTAGACGTACCCTTAGGGGTGGCTCTCTCCTTCTGGCATCTGGGTCACTGCCCCACTCAGAAAAATAAAATCAAGGTAAAACCAATTTTCTTCCATTTCTTGCACTGTGGTTAATGTAACAGAATAGCTGTTCAGAAAAAGGATGAAAGAGATGCTCCAAGGCACTGGGTGATGTTGCGCACATAAGGCAGATTCCAGAAGGAGTTTCCAAAGCAACAGCAGCACTCCATCAACTAACCTGGTAGCTGATGACTAGGGTTCATATTGTAAAGCATTTGAACTAGGACTCAATCCTGCAGGGTGGAAATTGTTACTGCAAGAAGCATGGATGAGTGCTCACCATGTGGGGATTGCTCAGCACCCATGATGGAAATATGTATATTGTTCACATATGAGCAATCCTCTCCATTTGCACTGAACAAAGGCTTGGTGAGTAGCAGACAAATGGGGTGATGGGGGTAGAAATATGGTCTAATTAAAGAATAGGTGATCAACTATACTCCAGTGCATAAAGAAGTACTATGTTCAGCAGCCCCCCTAGTATCTTTGGCACAGCACTATATCTTGCTCCTCATCCACTTTGCTCCAGATCAGACGCCTTAATAAGCACATTCTATGGTGTTTTACAATGCCCCCCCTCTATTTATGATGTAAGACCATTGCCATCTTTTTCCTCTCACACAGTACTCTGTTTCCTATAGCTATCTACTATAATGAATAATAATTACATACTGCCCTCAGTCTCTGGCACATTAATACCAATCAGAGCTGCATATGTGTACTCAATGAAATTATATCTAGCATTTTCAAAGGTGCCTAAGTGATTTAGGCTCACAAGTCACAGTGAAATTCAGAGACTTGTATTCCTAAGTCACTTAGGTGCTTTTGAAAAAACCCACTCCAAACTTCCAATGAATTTCAGTAGGAGTTGGGCACCTAACTCTTACTCATCTTTGTAATTCCCAGCTATAACTTTTCGTTTCAACTGCCTATAAATCCAGGTGCATCTTGATCACATATAGGCCTGAAGTATGTGGATTTTTAGGTACACGCATCCGTGTTCATTATAAACTTTGAAAGAGAGGAGCTAGGAGACAGCATAGAGTAGACTTAATGAGACTGCCTGACAAAAAATATGTCACAGGAAGCTGGCAATTCTTTCTGCCAGCACTGTGTGACCCTTATAAGTTGTGCTCTCATTTACTTTAATCATTTATAATTACTTACAGTACAAAAGTGTATCTTAAATCATCTTCCATGCAATGTGCTAATTGAGCCACAGACTCAATCTGGGCAAAGATATTCAGTGACAGTGAATATTTCTTCAGCCTAAGATCATTCTTTATTTCCCTCCAAATGTTCCCATGATCTTAAATATCATCTCCTCAACAAGTTTACATAACAGAAGCACAGGACTCTTAATTCCCCAAATAATAGTGCCTCATTATATTGAGGAAAATGTACTGACAAAAAGAAGAACTATGACTCTCTTCTCCACAGCACAGGATAATACAGACACAAGAGAATAAGACTCAATAGGCTAGCGTCACCATTTTGTGTGATGTAAAATATCTTGGGATAATCTAAAACACAGGTCAAAAGAACAACAGTAATTCTATGATTAATGTTTGATCAGGGTTTGAATTTTAAATTTTGAGGGTTAATATCCTACCATATTAATTTTTCCTGATCAATTCACAGGTCTGCCAATAATCACTTGACATGTATCCCCAGTTATGAGACAGCTGGACTTGTGTCCCTGGTGTCAGGAAGGGCCTAAGAAACCCCAAACAACTACATTTTTATATGCACATTTTAAAAGGAGGTGCTGTAAGTTTTTAAATCTGCCCACTGGTATGGAAGTACTCATCTGAAAGGTGTTTGAGGGGAGGGAAAATGTCTCCATTCTACAGCTGCCTGCTTGAGGCAAGAAATGATGTGCTAAGAGTGAGGAAAATCAATATAGTGCTGAAGAAAGGTTATTGTTGGGGGCAAAGAGTGGGAAAGGCTGAAGTGCTTTTTGTTTTGTGATCTCTGCACCCTGTTGGCTTTTTTAACCGCAATTATACTGTGAAAGTGTGCAGCACATAACAAAAAAGGCAACGGTGATTGCACATCCCTAAAAGCTTCCCTGGTGCATTGGACGTGGATTTTTCATTTCATACACTGAGCTTGCAGTTACTATGATTTGGAGTGCTCTGGGGTATTTTTTGAGCAGGATACCTATTTTTCTAAAGTACCTGCCTAGCAGGGCTCTAGGGCACTTATATTTCTAAAGTACCTTTTGAGTATTTTAAGTCATCTCTGAGGCATTTACTGGTATCCTCCATTTCCCCTTCTCTTTTTTATTTAAGCTCTTTCATGCTGCTCCAATGCGCTCCTTTAGAATCACAGCCAGCCTGCAAAGAAGAATCTAAGAAAATAAAGGGGCAGTGGGAGAGGTAGGGACATGGAAGTAAAACAAGACATGAAAGAGAAACACCAAGGGGACAGAAAAAGAGACTAAAAGAAAGGGAAGAGAGAGAGAAAAGGAAGGAAATAGATACAGAAAGAGAAAAGCAGGACAAAACACCAAGAATGGGGGCTGCACTAGACTTCAGTCCAATAAAGCACTTAAGAACATACACATGGGTGATCAGACAAAGTCAGCTGGGAGACTAAGTCAGCGGGTGAATATCTCTGGGTTAATTTTGCCTTATTGCTTTTGTGCAACTTGCAGGGGCAAAAAGAAAGCACTTTTCTGTGCTGTGAACTTGCCATTGGATTTGGCAGGACTATCAGCTTGTTTGCAGTGTTTGAAATGTGGGCTTTCTAAGTTTCGACCTAAACTACAAGTTTAGGTCGAATTTAGCAGATTTAACCCTGCACCCGTCCACACGACGAAGCCATTTTTGTCGACTTAAAGGGCTCTTAAAATCAATTTCTGTACTCCTCCCCGACGAGGTAATTAGCACTGAAATCGACATCGCCGGGTCGAATTTGGGGTAATGTGGATGCAATTCAATGGTATTGGCCTCCGGGAGCTATTCCAGAGTGCTCCATTGTGACTGCTCTGGACAGCACTTTCAACTCAGATGCACTAGCCAGGTACACAGCAAAAGCCCCAGGAACGTTTGAATTTCATTTCCTGTTTGGCCAGCGTGACGAGCTCATCAGCACAGGTGACCATGCAGTCCCAGAATTGCAAAAGAGCTCCAGCATGGACCAAACGGGAGGTACTGGATCTGATTGCTGTTTGGGGAGATGAATCCATGCTATCAGAACTCCGTTCCAAAAGACGAAATGCCAAAATATTTGAAAAAAGCTCCAAGGGCATGATGGACAGAGGCTACAACAGGGACCCGCAGCAGTGCCGCATGACAATTAAGGAGCTCAGGCAAGCCTACCAAAAAACCAAAGAGACAAACGGCCGCTCCGGGTCAGAGCCCCAGACATGCCGCTTCTATGATGAGCTGCATGCCATTCTACGGGGGAACCCTACCACTACCCCACCCCTGTCCGTGGACACCTGCAAGGGGGGAGTCTCATGCAACAGGGATGAGGATTTTGGGGACGAGGAAGATGAGGTGGAGGAGGATGAGGATAGCGCACAGCACGCAAGCGGAGAAACCGTTCTCCCCGACAGCCAGGAACTGTTTATCACCCTGGAGCTAATACCCTCCCAACCCTCCCAAGGCGGGCTCATAGACCATGAAGCCGGAGAAGGCACCTCTGGTGAGTGTACCTTTGTAAATATAATGCATGGTTTAAAAGCAAGTGTGTTTAATGATTAATTTGCCCTGAAGACTTGGGATGCATTCGCGGCCAGTACAGCCCCTCCTTTTAAACGGGTGCTTGGTATGGGAAAGGAGGGCGTTGCTGTTTGAAACCATTCCCACATGTTTTGAAGGTTGAAGAAGCTGAAAGACTGTGGCTTACCATGGCTGCCTGCAAGCCGAATTCTGTTGCCCGGCCCTGCATGTGTCATCTCTCACACCAAACTGGCAGGCGATCAATATAAGAGGCAAAATGCAACCTTGTACCGAAAGCACATGTGCTATGTAATGTTAACAGCTTGGTTCACTGTGAAAGAGTCTACCCATTGTTCTCTAAAATGTGTCTTTTTAAATACTACTGTCCCTTTTTTTCCTCCCGCAGCTGCAAATGTTTCAACGCCCCACCCCATCATCTCCGTCCCAGAGGCTAGCGCAGATAAGAAGGCAAAAAAAATGCACTCGCGATGAAATGTTATCTGAGCTCATGCAGTCCTCCTGCACTGAAAGAGCTCAGCAGAATGCATGGAGGCAAACAAGGTCAGAGTCCAGGAAAGCAGAAAATGAACACGAGGACAGGAGGGACGAACGAGATGAGAGGTGGCGGGAGCAAGAAGAGACGTGGTGGGAGCAAGATGAGAGATGGCAGCAGCGCGATGCGCGGAGGCAGGATTCAATGCTGAGGCTACTGAGGGATCAAACTGATATTCTCCGGCGTCTGGTGGAGCTGCAGGAAAGGCAGCAGGAGCACAGACCACTGCTACTGCCCCTGTGTAACCGCCCACCCTCCTCCCCAAGTTCCATAGCCTCCTCACCCAGACGCCCAAGAACGCGGGGGGGGGGGCGGTTCCGGGCACCCAACCACTCCACCCCAGAGGACTGCCCAAGCAAGAGAAGGCTGGCATTCAATAAGTTTTGAAGTGCAATGTGACCTTGTCCTTCCCTCCTCCCCTCATCCACCACCCCACCCGGTGCTTCCCTCCTCTCCCACCCCTCCCGGGCTACCTTGGCCGTTATCCCCCTATTTGTGTGATGAATTAATAAAGAATGCATGATTTTGAAACAATAATGACTTTATTGCCTCTGCAAGTGGTGATCGAAGGGGGGAGGGCGGTTGGCTTACAGGGAAGTAGACTGAACCAAGGAGGCAGGTTTTCATCAAGGAGAAACAAACAGAAGTGTCACACCGTAGCCTGCCCAGTCATGAAACTGGTTTTCAAAGCTTCTCTGATCTGCAGCGCGCCCTGCTGTACTCTTCTGATCGCCCTGGTGTCTGGCTGTGCATAATCAGTGGCCAGGCAATTTGCCTCAACCTCCCACCCTGCCATAAATGTCTACCCCTTACTCTCACAGATATTGTGGAGCACACAGCAAGCGGCAATAACAGTTGGAATATTGGTTTCACTGAGGTCTAACCGAGTCAGTAAACTGCGCCAGCGCGCTTTTAAACGTCCAAATGCACATTCTACCACCATTCTGCACTTGCTCAGCCTATAGTTGAACAGCTCCTTACTACTATCTAGGGTGCCTGTGTATGGCGTCATGAGCCATGGCATTAAGGGGTAGGCTGGGTCCCTAAGGATAACTATAGGCATTTCAACATCCCCAACAGTTATTTTCTGGTCTGGGAAGTAAGTCCCTTCCTGCAACTGTTCAGACAGACCAGTGTTCCTGAAGATGCGAGCGTCATGTACCTTTTCCGGCCATCCCACGTTGATGTCGGTGAAACGTCCCTTGTGATCCACCAGTGCTTGCAGCACCATTGAAAAGTACCCCTTGCGGTTTATGTACTGTCTGCCAAGATGGTCCGGTCCCAAGATAGGGATATGCGTTCCGTCTATCGCCCCACCACAGTTTGGGAAATGTGCAGGTCATAGTGGATGGTTTTGCTGCAATGGGATTCCCTGAGTCACTACCCTTGATAGCAGCAGCTTAGTGATTGTGTTGGCTACTTGGATCACAGCAGCCCCCACAGTAGATTTACCCACTCCAAATTGATTCCCGACTGACCGGTAGCTGTCTGGCATTGCAAGCTTCCAGAGGGCTATCACCACTTGCTTCTCAACTGTGAGGGCTGCTCTCATCTTGGTATTCTTGCACTTCAGGGCAGGGGAAAGCAAGTCAAACAGTTCCATGAAAGTGCCCTTACGCATGCGAAAGTTTCGCAGCCACTGAGAATCATCCCAGACCTGTAACACTATGCGGTCCCACAGTCTGTGCTTGTTTCCCGGGCCCAGAATCAGCCTTCCACGGCATGAAACTTCCCCATTACCACCATGATGTTCAAATTGCCAAGGCTCGTGCTTTGAGAGAAGTCTGTGTCCATGTCCTCATCACTATCGTGATTGTGCTGTCGTCGCCTCCTCGCCTGCTTTTCCAGGTTCTGGTTCTGCACATACTGCAGGATAATGCGCGAGGTGTTTACAATGCTCACAACAGCAGCGGTCAGCTGAGTGAGCTCCATGCTTGCCGTGGTATGTCTTCTGCAGGAGAGCAGAATTGCGGCGGAAGCAGTGGTTGGATGACGACGATTAGCAGTCCTACTGCACCGTCTGCTGAAAGTGGTATAGCGTCTGCACGGAAAAAAGGCGCAAAACGATTGTCTGCCTTTGCTTTCACGGAGAGAGGGGCGACTGACGACATGTACCCAAAACCATATGCGACAATGTTTTTGTCCCATCAGGCATTGGGAGCTCAACCCAGAATTCCAATGGGCATCGGAGACTGCGGGAACTGTGGGATAGCTACCCTCAGTGCAATGCTCCGAAAGTCGATGCTAGCTGCGGTACTGTGGACGCACTCTGCCGACTTAATGCGTTTAGTGGGGACACACACAATCGAATGTATAAAATCGCTTCCTAAAAATTGATTTCTATCAATTTGACCTAATTTCGTAGTGTAGACATACCCTTAGTTTCTGACTGACTATCTAGGCTAGACTGACCTTCAGTTAGGTGAGTAGCAGTGCAGTTGTTTTTTTTTAATAAGCCAGAGGCAGCTGAGTGAAAGGGGATGGAGGGGAGTCACCTTTTCCACCTGTGGCCTATAGTATGAGTGTGGGGTGGCTTTAAAAAAAATAATCAGAGGCTCCTACTGGCTTGTAAGATGAAGGAAGCTGGGAGACTAAGGGAATTGGCCATCTGAGTTTGCCAGCACAGGATGTAGTCTTTCTTCACAGTACAGATGCTCCACAAGCAAGAACCCACAATGAGAGGAAAATTATATGGTCATCAACACAACAGCTAGATTTTCGTTTGCCTGCATCTATGGGGCTCCAGGCCAGACAGGCATCCTGATCCTAGAGGCCTCTGCTCAGGTCCTGGTCATGATTTGCCAGGAATGCAGCCTGCACATCCCTGCCACAGACAGCCAGGCAAGGAAAACCACCTGGTGTGAGAGGTGTCTGTTGGTGGAGTCCCTCAGTCAGTTGACAAGAAAGCTGCAGTAGGAGGTGATTAATCTGCACAGCATTCAGGACTATGAGGACTTATTTGACAGGATGCACAAGGGGTGTCCAGGATGGAGGTTATTAACTCAACTAAAGACTGCGGTGGTAACAGAGGAGGAAGGAGAACGAGCTGCTCTGTGAGGGTCTGGTGGGGGATGGGGGGGAAAGAGATTTCAGCTGCTGGCTATCCAGTTCTCCCATCCATTGAGTTCAAGAACTAATCAGTAGTATTGGCAACAAGAGAAGAGGAGCAGACCCTAATGGCTGAAGAAGAGGAGTCACCTGACCATAAGTCTGGGAGGCGCACAGCCACCGCACCAAAGAGGAGGAGACAGAGGATGATGGTAGTTGGGGATTCCCTTCTGAAGAAGACAGAGGCATCCAGCTGCCGACCTGACATCCTGAGAGGTGTGCTGCCCGGAGCCTGTCTCTGAGATGTGGGAAGGTTGTCATGGCTCATCTGTCCCATATTGCTCATCCACATAGGAACTTGTGATACTTCCTGTTATGACCCTGTGCAGATCAGCAGTGACTACAGAGCTCTGCGAGCAGTGGCATAGAGTCAGGGGTGCAGCTGGAGTTATTGTCTATCCTCCCAGTTGAGGGTCAGGGCCCAGGCGGGGAAAGACATCCCAGAGATGAATCCACAGTTTCACAGATGGTCTCAATAGTGGGTGCTTTGGCTTTCTCGACCATGGGAGGCTGTTCTGGGAAGGAGGACTGCTGAGAAGAGATGGAGTCTACCTGACCAAGGAGAAGAGCACCTTCAGACACTGACTCACTAACCTAGTGAGAAGGGATTTAAAGTATGTAAAACTTTAGAGCAGGGATCGGCAATCTTGGGCACGCAGCCCGCCAGGGTAAGCACCCTGGCAGGCCAGGCCAGTTTGTTTACCTGCCACGTCCGCAGGTCCGGCCGATCGCGGCTCCCACTGGCTGCCGTTCGCCGCTCCAGGCCAATGGGGGCTGCGGGAAGCGGCACGGGCCGAGGGATGTGTTGGCCACCACTTCCGGCTGCCCCCATTGGCCTGGAATGGCAAACTGCAGCCAGTGGGAGCCGCGATCGGCCGGACCTGCGGACGCGGCAGGTAAACAAACCGTCCCGTCCCGTCAGGGGGCTTACCCTGGTGGGCCGCGTGCCGAAGGCTGCTGATCCCTGCTTTAGAGCCTACAAGTCGAAGCATGAAGGGGCATACAAATGTTTAGCACATCTGGCATGTAAATACCTTGCAACACTGGCTACAACAGTGCCATGCAAATGCCTGTTCTCACTTTCAGGTGACATTGTAAATAAGAAGCATTATCTCCCACAAATGTAAACAAACGTGTTTGTCTTAGCTATTAGCTGAACAACAAGTAGGACTGAGAGGACTTGTATGAGATTAATTGAAAAATGATCTTTCTTTTGTTAATGTTTTCTACAGTGCCATTAATCGAGACTATTTTTTAATCTAGTTAATTTATTTTGCCCTAATAGCATGCATTAACTGTGATTAATTGACAGCCCTAATAAAAATGTTTTCAAAATTCTAAATCTGAACAAAATGTTTTTGATTTTATCTAAATTAAACATTTTGATCAACTCAAAATGAACTATGGGATGGATTTTTTTTTTCCATGGGAAATTTCTTTCCTTCTCGTTCTGCTTCAAAATGGGAGGAGGGGGGGGAATGAAATTGCAGAATTAAAATACAGATCTCTCAGATCTAAAAAATGACTGTCATTTTTTTTAGTTTTATATTTAAAAGCAACTCTAGGGATGTTCTACACAGAGCAGCAATGCACACAGCTAGTTGTGATTTCTATAGTGCACATTTCTGCTCCGTGTAGACAAACCCTAAGAATCTTAAACAGGGATGTTCAGTAGTGGTGCAGGGAAGAGGAAGGCAAAACAGCAAAGTTAATGCACGCAAATGTTGAGAGGGAAAGACACATTAAGGGGAGCTGACCAATGAACAGCATATCAGCTCCATGGGGGCTATGGTATGGTGAGACTCCCCGCAAATGGAAAGGGAAAACACGACTAACTAAGAGGATCCATGAGTAATGCAGAAGGAATTCTGAAAGCACATTTTATCTCCTTTTTTTTTTCTGACTAGTGTAGATTTTATTTTAATGTACAAGATATCTGGATATTCACCTAAATAATTTGCATACATACGAACACACAAACACATCTAGCTAGAAGGAACATATCTTGAATACATTTACCAATAGCTAATCTGTATATTTATTTAAAACATACATTTGAAAAAAATCAAATGCTGAACAAGGTTTAGATTTTGGTGCATTATAGATACAAAGACCAACATTTGCAAACTTTGGTGCATAACACTAGGCCCCTAGATCCTATGATCTGATTTCCAACCCACTAAAATCAATGGGAGTTATTTCACTGATTTCAATGGGCTTTAGATCAGGCCCTAAAATGTTTGGCCTGGTTTTTAGACATACTGAGCACTCAAAACTCCTATTGACTGCTCCCTCTTAGAGTACAGAGCATCTCTGAAAATCAGCCCACTTTTTGGCAGTGATAAAATTCACCTTTGGTCAGAGGGATAGCACAAGTTATACGCATCACTTAAGTCCTATTTGGATTTAGAGCAGGGGCTGGCAACCTCTGGCACGCAGCTCGCCAGGGTAAGCACCCTGGCGGGCCGGGCCAGTTTGTTTACCTGCCGCGTCGGCAGGTTCAGCCGATCGCGGCTCCCACTGGCCGCGGTTTGCTGTCCCAGGCCAATGGGGGCGTCGGGAAGTGGCGCGGGCCGAGGGATGTGCTGGCCACAGCTTCCCGCCACCCCCACTGGCCTGGGACAGTGAACAGCGGCCAGTGGGAGCCGCAAACAGCCGAACCTGCCAACGCGGCAAGTAAACAAACTGGCCCAGCCTGCCATGGTGCTTACCCTGGCGAGCCGCGTGCCAGAGGTTGCCGACCCCTGATTTAGAGTCTAATGTTAGACACTCATGTTTGAATAGGTTGTCTATAGTTTTTTGTCATACCAGATCACAAGACTGTGTACTAAGTGTTGCCTCTGGCTATAACCAATACCTGAGAATTTAGAGGAAAGAGAACACCCCCCATAACATACTTATCTACCTGAGCAATGCTATCCACAGGGAACACATATCTTTCTGACCCCCTGTGGTTTTCAGTTTGGTCCATAATATTTTATTACTGTTGTTATTGCTAGATTGTCATCAATGCTCATAAAATTAACCAGCTGTTTAAAAACAAACCAAAATCCCTATTAATTATTCACTAGATATTATGTAATTGAAAAACCCAAAAATTATGAAAGCAGAATTAGATTTAAAAATAAACAATAAACATGAATGTTACTAAGGAAAGCTTTAGGAGGAGAAGAGTCAATACAAAAAGTATTGGTTGGCTCAATTCTGAAAGATGCAGAGTGCTCTCTGCTCCTATTGCAGTCATTTGGGCCTTGTTGCTATTTGTAAATGTAATCTTGCAAAATTATGATCAAAATTTACCTTCTCTGCTACAAACCTGTTCACCGAACTTTATCATATCAATGCAAATGGAGAATAAACTAAATATTTTACTTGTCCAGGAAGAAAATTAACACAGAATTTTGTGAGGCTATTTTATTGTACACAGACCAGTTCAGAAAGGATTTATATTTCCAAATAGGCTGAGAAAATACAAAGTAATCCAATGGTAATGGAAGGATGGTATCCTATCTTCTCTTTAAGATGGAGGCCAGGTCCTTCCTGTTACTTTTTGAAATTAATCTTCTCCATACTATTCTAGAAATGGGTTTCAAATTAGAATCTAAATGGTTGAATTCATCCCTGTGCAGAGGGCCAGCTCAAGGTCCATACACCATTTACATCCCATTGATACCCATTCTAAGGGTTTATATGGTGCATCGGCCTTGTGCTGGCTCTGTGCAAATTTCACTCTAGATGTCCAGAAGAAAATCTCTCTAAATTTCCATCCACTTCAAATACCAATTGATCTTCCTGACTCAGCGCTGACTGAACTCCCTTCAGACAGAAATAGGTACACCTGTGAGGTGGGGGAAAAAATCCAAAATCATATTTACAGGGATTAATACAGAACTGGGGCTGAGTCCTACCCCTACTAAGTGTTTTGTCAATTATTTCAATGGCACAGGATCTGGTTCCAGAAATCGTGTAAGGATGCTGTATGCTAAACCCATTACTGATACCAGCGAAGATGAAACAGTACCTGTTCAAGACCAAACACAGACAAATGGATACAAAGTACTTTCATCTCAGTGCAAATAACATATATTTTTCATTTTCTTTGTGTTTGTTGGGGTAATATTTTAACAGTGCTGGTAGATGTTTTTTGATCGCAGCTTCTCTAAGCTGTCAAAGTCACATAAGAAGGTAGGATTCAAGTCACAGTATTCTTCAATAAACAAACACTATATATTTATACAATTATGAGAAATCTAAGGTTTTATTTCCATTCTCACCATATACATTTTTTCATGAAGGAATGGGAGAAAACAGAATCCGTCACCTAGTGATCTGAGAGCTCAAGAAAATTTCAGCAGCAGCAAGAATGATAGCAGCATTAAGTTAAGGGATACATTTTTCTTTGTGTCATGCATTGTTTCAATACAAATAAAATACATTCGAATACCAAGTTAGAAGAGCAGTATTTTATAGAAAGCTTTGAAAAAAAATGTGTTAAGAAATAAGAAATCCTGGCTCCAAGGCAATCAATAGAAAAACTTTCATTGACTTTAAGAGAGCCAGGATTTCACCCAGGATCACTCAGGAGACTAGTAATAGCTAAAAGATTTTTACTGCTGGTCTGAATCTGGTCTAAGTTTGGACTGACCAAAAATATAAAACCAATGTGATGGTTAGGCAGTGCTCTCGAGAAAGAATGATTTTGTGGATAACACACTGACCTAGGACTGAGGAGGTCTGGGCTCACTTCAAAGATCTGCCATGGACTGCCTGGGAGACCCTCAAGTCACATCAGCAAATTAATCTCTCTCTTCCTCAGCTCCCCATCTGTAAAACAGAATTAATAACAGTATTTCTTTTCTCCCAGTCTTTGTATTGTCTATTCACATTGTAAGCTCTTTGGGGCAAGGACTGTCTCTTGCTATGTTCATACAGTGCCTAGTACAGAGAAGTCCTAGTCTTAGGGTATGTCTACACTACGAAATTAGGTTGAATTTATAGAAGTCGGTTTTATAGAAATCGTTTTTATACAGTCGATTGTGTGTGTCCCCACACAAAATGCTCTAAGTGCATTAAGTCGGCGGACTTCGTCCACAGTACCGAGGCTAGCGTCGACTTCTGGAACGTTGCACTGTGGGTAGCTATCCCACAGTTCCCGCAGTCTCCGCCGCCCATTGGAATTCTGGGTTGAGATCCCAATGCCTGATGGGGCAAAAACAGTGTCGCGGGTGATTCTGGGTACATGTCGTCAGGCCCCCACTCCCTCCCTCCCTCCCTCCCTCCGTGAAAGCAACAGCAGACAATCGTTTCGCGCCTTTTTTCTGCCCAGACGCCATAGCACTGGGATCATGGAGCCCGCTCAGATCACCGCGGCAATTATGAGCACTATGACCACCACGCGCATTATCCTGGAGTATATGCAGAGCCGGAACCTGGCAAAGCAAAACCAGGAGGAGGAGGAGGCAACAGCAGCGCAGAGGCAACAGCAGCGCGGTGACGAGAGTGATGAGGAAATAGACATAGACTTCTCACAAAGTACGGGCCACAGCAATGTGAAAATCATGGTGGTAATGGGGCAGGTTCATGCCGTGGAACGCCGATTCTGGGCCCGGGAAACAAGCACAGACTGGTGGGACCGCATAGTGTTGCAGGTGTGGGACGATTCCCAGTGGCTGCGAAACTTTCGCATGCGTAAGGGCACTTTCATGGAACTTTGTGACTTGCTTTCCCCTGCCCTGAAGCGCCAGAATACCAAGATGAGAGCAGCCCTCACAGTTGAGAAGCGAGTGGCCATAGCCCTGTGGAAGCTTGCAACGCCAGACAGCTACCGGTCAGTCGGACATCAATTTGGAGTGGGCAAATCTACTGTGGGGGCTGCTGTGATTCAAGTAGCCCACGCAATCAAAGACCTGCTGATATCAAGGGTAGTGACTCTGGGAAATGTGCAGGTCATAGTGGATGGCTTTGCTGCAATGGGATTCCCTAACTGTGGTGGGGCGATAGATGGAACCCATATCCCTATCTTGGCACCGGAGCACCAAGCCAGCGAGTACATAAACCGAAAGGGGTACTTTTCAATGCTGCTGCAAGCACTGGTGGATCACAAGGGACGTTTCACCAACATCAACGTGGGATGGCCAGGAAAGGTACATGACGCTCGCGTCTTCAGGAACTCTGGTCTGTTTCAAAAGCTGCAGGAAGGGACTTTCTTCCCAGACCAGAAAATAACCGTTGGGGATGTTGAAATGCCTATAGTTATCCTTGGGGACCCAGCCTACCCCTTAATGCCATGGCTCATGAAGCCATACACAGGCAGCCTGGACAGTAGTCAGGACCTGTTCAACTACAGGCTGAGCAAGTGCAGAATGGTGGTAGAATGTGCATTTGGACGTTTAAAAGCGCGCTGGCGCAGTTTACTGACTCGGTTAGACCTCAGCGAAAACAATATTCCCATTGTTATTACTGCTTGTTGTGCGCTCCACAATATCTGTGAGAGTAAGGGGGAGACGTTTATGGCGGGGTGGGAGGCTGAGGCAAATCGCCTGGCCGCTAATTACGCGCAGCCAGACACCAGGGCGATTAGAAGAGTACAGCAGGGTGCGGTGCGCATCAGAGAAGCTTTGAAAACCAGTTTCATGACTGGCCAGGCTACGGTGTGAAAGTTCTGTTTGTTTCTCCTTGATGAACCTCCCCCCCGCCCCCGCCCGGTTCACTCTACTTCACTGTAAGCTAGACACCCTCCCCTCCCCCCTTCGATCACCGCTTGCAGAGGCAATAAAGTCATTGTTACTTCAAATTCATGCATTCTTTATTAATTCACACAAATAGGAGGATAACTGCCAAGGTAGCCCAGGAGGGATGGGGGAGGAGGGAAGCGCTGGGTGGGGTGGGGGAGGAGGGAAGGACAAGGACACCGTGCACTATAAAACTTTAAAACTTTAAAAATTAGAAACTTCAAAACTTATTGAAGGCCAGCCTTCTGCTGCTTGAGCAATCCTCTGGGGTGGAGTGGCTGGGTGGCCGGAGGCCCCCCCACCGCGTTCTTGGGCGTCTGGGTGAGGACGCCATGGAACTTGGGGAGGAGGGCTGTTGGTTACACAGGGGCTGTAGTGGCGGTCTGTGCTCCTGCTGCCTTTCTTGCAGCTCAACCATACGCTGGAGCATCTCACTTTGATGCTCCAGCAGTCGGAGCATGGACTCCTGCCTTCTGTTCTCAATCTGACGCCACCTCTCAGATTCAGCCCGCGATTCAGCACGCAACCTCTCCGATTCAGCACGCGATTCAGCCCGCCACCTCTCCTCGCGTTCAAACTGTGCTTTTCTGCAGTCAGACATTGTCTGCCTCCAAGCATTCTGCTGAACCCTGTCAGCGTGGGAGGCCGTCTGGAGCTCCGAGAACATTTCATCCCGAGTTCTCTTCTTCCTCCTTCTAATCTTCACTAGCCTCTGCGAAGGAGAAACATTTGCAGCTGGTGGGGGAAAAGGGAGATAGGTAGTTAAAAAGACACATTTTAGAGAACAATAGGATCACTCTTTCCCGTTAAACCTTGCTGTTCACATTACATAGCACAAATGCTTTCGTTACAAGGTCGTATTTTGCCTCTATTTATATTGAGGGTCTGCCGATTTGGTGTGAGAGATCACTCACGCAGGGCCAGGCAACAGAATTCGGCTTGCAGGCAGCCATGGTAAGCCACAGTCTTTTGGCTTCTTTAACCTTAATAACATGTGGGAATGGTTTCAAACAGCAGCACCCTCATTTTCCATACCAAGCAGCCGTTGGGTTGGCCATTTAAAATGGTATGGCAATTTAAAAGGAGGGAGGGATGCGGTTGCCGGGTTAACGTGCAGCACAAACCCAACTAACCCCCCCCCCCCACACACACACACACCCAATTCCCTGGGATGATCACTTCACCCCTCCCCCCACCGCGTGGCTAACAGCGGGGAACATTTCTGTTCAGCCGAGCAGGAACGGGCACTCTGAATGTCCCCTTAATAAAAGCACCCTATTTCAACCAGGTGACCATGAATGATATCACTCTCCTGAGGATAACACAGAGAGATAAGGAATGGATGTTGTCTGAATGCCAGCAAACACCGGGACCATACGCTGCCATGCTTTGTTATGCAATGATTCCAGACTACGTGCTACTGGCCTGGCGTGGTAAAGTGTCCTACCATGGCGGATGGAATAAGGCTGCCCTCCCCAGAAACCTTTTGCAAAGGCTTTGGGAGTACATCCAGGAGAGCTTTCTGGAGATGTCCCTGGAGGATTTCCGCTCCATCCCCATACAAGTTAACAGACTTTTCTAGTAGCTGTCCTGGCCGCGAATGCCAGGGCAAATTAATCATTAAACACGCTGCTTGCTTTTAAACCATGTGTAATATTTACAAAGGTACACTCACCAGAGGTCCCTTCTCCGGGGTCTGCGAGCACGCTTTGGGATTGGGTGGGTTCGGGGTTTACTGCCTCCAGGTACAGGGTGATAAACAGATCCTGGTTGTTGGGGAAAACGGTTTCTCTGCCTCCTTGCTGTTAGCCATCTCCCGTCTCTTCATCATCATCATTGTCTTCCTCGTCCCCAGAACCCGCTTCTGTGTTCCGTGATTCTCCATTGACGGAGTCATAGCACAGGGTTGGGCTACTGGTGGCTGCACCCCCTAGCATGGCATGCAGCTCGGCGTAGAAGCGGCATGTCTGCGGCTGTGCCCTGGACCTTCCGTTTGCCTCCCTGGTTTTGTGGTAGGCTTGCCTTAGCTCCTTAATTTTCACGCGGCACTGCTGTGCATCCCTGTTATGGCCTCTGTCCTTCATGCCCTTTGATATTTTTTCAAATGTTTTTGCATTTCTTTTACTGCTACGGAGTTCCGCTAGCACGGATTCGTCTCCCCATATGGCGATCAGATCCCGTACCTCCCGTTCGGTCCATGCTGGAGCTCTTCTGTGATCCTGGGACTCCATCATGGTTACCTGTGCTGATGAGCTCTGCGTGGTCACCTGTTCTCTCCACGCTGGGCAAACAGGAAATGAAATTCAAACGTTCACGGGGCTTTTTCTGTCTACCTGGCCAGTGCATCCAAGTTCAGATTGATGTCCAGAGTGGTCACAATGGTGCACTGTGGGATAGTTCCCGGAGGCCAATACCATCGAATTGCGGCCACACTAACCCAAATTCGAAATGGCAAAACCGATTTCAGCGCTAATCCCGTCATCGGAGGTGGTTTAAAGAAACCGATTTAAAGAGCCCTTAAAGTCGGAAAAAAGGGCTTCGTCGTGTGGACGGGTCCAGGCCTAAATCGAGGTAACGCTGCTAAATTCGACCTAAAATTGTAGTGTAGACCAGGCCTTAGTTGGGGCCTTTAAGTACTATTGGAATATAAATAAAAATAATTGAGGTGATCTGTTCGTGTCAGTCCAGTTACAAGTGGACATTTGTCCACATCATAATTGGCACTACTTGGTCTCTTTGCTGGTAAGTGCAGTTTAGAGACTAAGGCAGGGATTGGCAACCTTCGGCATGCGGCTCACCCGGGTAAGCCCCCTGGCAGGCCGGGCCGGTTTGTTTATCTGCCACGTCCACAGGTTTGACCGATCGTGGCTCCCACTCACTGCTCCAGGCCAATGGGGGCGGCGGGAAGCGGCGGCCAGCACATCCCTCGGCCCGCGCCGCTTCCCGCCACCCCCCATTGGCCTGAAGCGGCGAACCGCGGCCAGTGGGAGCCACAATTGGCTGAACCTGCAGACACGTCAGGTAAACAAACTGCCCCAGCTCGCCAGGGTGCTTTTTAAAAGTGTTTAGGCATTGCTTTGCTCAATGTTGTAAGGCCTAAGTAATTTAGGAGCTTAAGTCTCATTTTAAAAATGCAGAATTAAAACCAATTTCGAAACTTTGAAAATTATCATCAAACAGAATAGTTTTCATCTGGGTAGCTCTAGTTACAAATGAGTTTAAGAAGGCGATTCAGCAGCATGAGTTACTGGACATCTAAACAACGATGATCCTCTTTTGTCAGAAAAAAAAAGGAAAAAAATAAATATCAGAAGAAAATACCTAAAAATATGGCCTAACAAAACAGTCTGGAGAGAGAAGTTTAGTTCAATTTTTTTCAGTTTTCCATAAGAGTCCAATGGTTCTTTAAGGGAACTACTATAGAACTCAGGCTTTAATTTGAATCATTGAGACTATCAGGTATGTGTATATTACTTTTATACTGGAATTTTTATGTCTTTTTAGTATACACAGTGTAGCTGCTCATTTTTTCTTTGTGAAGGGACATTTTTTATACATAAAAATATTATGTGTCAGAAATTCAGAACGAGTGTTGTAGTTATTTTTCTCTGTGCAAACTATAAAATACACTGACCTACATTTCTGTTGTAATTATTTTCTATCTGGAGAAAACTGCTGACTTCACTTTGAAAGATTTGTTCAACCTCTATAGAAAAGTCTTAACTTTTATTGACGTACAGCCAGCAAATGAAATAGCAATTACCAATCTCAAATATTGATACAGCAACAATTGTGGCTTTGTGAAGTAACAAGTGGAGATTTTAATTAACCGTTTAAAAAAAAAGGAATGAAAAAGGGGGACAGAGAAGAAGCTGGCAGATGAGAGTGCCAACATTTAAGATTAACTACTGAGGGTTTTGGTTTTTTTAATCAGGACAAGGAAATAAAGTTATTAGAAGTGGCAGTGTATCTTTCTCACGTGAAATATGGGGCAAGATCCTCACCACTTCAGTATCACTCCGTTGCATTCATTGCTAATTTACAGTGGATAAGGATCTGGCCCATGGACATTTGTGCTCCCAGTGATGAACATTTACTTGCATGAGTAAAAGGGCTCCAGAGGTGACCCTAGCAATTACAGGCCTGTAAGCCTGACTGCATTACTGGGCAAACTGGTTGAAACTATAATAAAGAACAAGATTGTCAGACATATAGATGAGCATAATTTGCTGAGGAAGAGTCAACATGGTTTTAGTAAACTGTGCCTCACCAATCTACTATAATTCTTTGAGGGGGTCAACAAGCATGTGGACCAAGAGGATCCAGTGTACTTAGATTTTCAGAAAGCCTTTGACAAGGTCCCTCACCAAAGGCTCTTACACCAAGTAAGCTGTCACGGGATAAAAGGGAAGGTGCTCTCATGGATTGGTAACTGGTTAAAAGATAAGAAACAAAGGGTGGGTATAAATGGTCAGTTCTCAGAATGGAGAGAGGTAAATAGTGGTGTCCCCCAGGGGTCTGTTCTGGGACCAGTCCTATTCAACATATTCATAAATGATCTGGAAAAAGGGGTAAACAGGCATGTGGCAAAATTTGAAGATGATACAAAATTACTCAAGATAGTTAAGACCCAGGCAGACTGCAAAGAGCTACAAAAGGATCTCTCAAAACTGGGTGACTTGGCAACAAAATGGCAGATGAAATTTAATGTTGATAAATGAAAGTAATGCACATTGGAAAGCATAATCCCAACTATACATATAAAATGATGGGGTCTAAATTAGCTGTTACCACTCAAGAAAGAGATTTTGGAGTCATTGTGGATAGTTCTCGGAAAACATCCAATCAATGTGCAGCGGCAGTCAAAAAAGTGAACAGAATGCTGGGAATAATTAAGAAAGGGATAGATAATAGGACAGAAAATATTATGTTGCCTCTCTATATATCCATCGTACACTCACATCTTGAATACTGTTTGCAGATGTTGTTGCCCCATCTCAAGAAAGATATATTGGAATTGGAAAAGGTTCAGAAAAGGGCAACAAAATGATTAGGGGTATGGAACGGCTTCTGTACGAGGAGAGATTAATAAGACTGGGACTTTTCAACTTGGAAAAGAGACGGCTAAGGGGAGATATGATTGAGGTCTATAAAATCATGACTGGTGTAGAGAAAATAGATAAGGAAGTGTTGTTTACTACTTCTCATAACGCAAGAACTAGGGGTCACCAAATGAAAGTAATAGGCAGAAGGTTTAAAATAAATAAAAGGAAGTATTTCTTCACACAACACACAGTCAACCTGTGGAACTCCTTGCCAGAGGATGTTGTAAAGGCCAAGACCATAACAGGGTTCAAAAGAGAACTAGATAAATTCATGGAGTATAGGTCATCAATGCTATTAGCCAGGATGGGCAGGAATGATATCCCTAGCCTCTGTTTGCCAGAAGCTGGGAATGAGCAACAGGGGATGGATCACTTGATGATTACTTGTTCTGTTCATTCCCTCTTGGGCACCTGGCACTGGCCACTGTTGGAAGACAGGATGCTGGGCTAGATGGACCTTTGGTCTGACCAAGTAGGGCCATTCTTATGTTCTTATGAGTAGTCCCATGAAAGTCAAACTGCTCTCCAATAGGAATAAAGAGTTCACAAGCAGAGGGAGAAGATGACACACACAGACAGTGGGATAAGAGAATTTCAATCTTATGTTGTTGGTTTGAGTAAAGGTCAAATTGTAGATTATCTGCCGGACACTGTGGAAGGTCTGGATTCCTGGTGGGGCATAGCTTCACTTGCCCCTGATAATCAGTAGCCCCTGGAACTATGCTTATACCCCACCTAGTCCTCGGTCATTGGCTAGATGAAGGATGAGAATGATGGAGGATGGGAGGGGGCAGTATTTAGCAGGTACTATTGTGCAGGGTCTCATTCTCTAATTCTATGTCTACACTGTGCTGGAGTTTGGACACTGGGGATGTGAATACCTGTGCACACCGAAGTGCTGTGCGGTAACTCCCCTGTGAACTCTGTGGGCAGTAGCGGCGCCAGCTCTTCCGGCACCCTAGGCAGCGGAAGGTCCCGCCCCCAACAGCGGCAGCGGAAGGTCCCACCCCCAAATTTCTACGGGCGGCCGGGGCGCCGGCGCCCCCAAAATAGCAGCGCCCTAGGCGACCGCCTAGGTCGCCTAATGGGTTGCGCCGGCCCTGTCTGTGGGCACAAACTAAAAGAGTCCTAGTTTGCACTAATGTAGTCCTGTTTGAAGATGATTACATTTA
Organism: Platysternon megacephalum; assembly: GCA_003942145.1. Lineage (NCBI taxonomy): Eukaryota > Metazoa > Chordata > Testudines > Platysternidae > Platysternon > Platysternon megacephalum. The sequence goes on from QXTE01000042.1 coordinate 4,088,312, forward strand.
TGCAGACTAGGAACCTTTTAGTTCACACCCACAGTGTCCACCTATGGAATTTATACTGCAGCCACTGGTGCTGGAACTAAGGGTTCTGGGGGTGCTGCCCCACTCTCTGGCTTGAAGTAGTAATAACAACCCAAATACATGGTTTCTGTGGTTTCCATCATCAGCACCCCCCACTATAAAAATTGTTCCAGCACCCCTGACCACAGCACGTTAGTGCACACTTCTATTCACAACCCGATGGTCTGAACTGCGGGGCAGTGTAGCCAAGCCCTTACTTGTCTATATCCAAGGTAATAAGAGTCTTACTCAGACTGTTCCATACAACTGTTTATGAAAATCAGCAAAAATTGGGAACAAATCCTTACAAACTCGATTGTTTAAAAGAAATGTGATAAGGGGTCTTTAAAGCTCCTGGTAAAGTCACAGTTTGGCCTGGCAATGAGCTGAAAGATTCTAGAAATGGGAGAAACATTTTCAAGCTGAAATCACTTAAATCTGTTTTGACTGGTTAATGGTAATGGCATGAACATGAGGTTGCCATCCTTTCTTAGACATTGTTAATGTATGGGTCACTAAATGGGAGCAGTGTGACAATTGGACTGAAAGGAGCAATTTTCCGTTCATGGCTGTCACTCCCATCATCTCCTGGGATCCACCATGACACCATAATTTCAGGCCTTTGTTGTCCTGCTAAAAGGCATCCTGAGCAGATCACAGACCTGGAACCAGATGACATAATCACTGCCTCCACCAGCTTTGGCTACATTCCAGACAACACATGGAAAGAGAGACTTGGGTTCTTGTCTCACCCAATGTCATGTATCATTTTTCTTCCTCGTCTTATTTTTCCTCTTTCTCTTCTTTTGCTTTCTGTCTAGTAATAGTCTGACTTAGACACTGACAACTCCTTCCTTTGTGATACTGCTGTAAATCTGTGACCAGAAAGGAAAGCTAAAAGCACCATATTAGACTGGCCAGCATTCGTACAAGTTTGCTAGGTCACAAATTGTCTAAGTGCACTGAGCCTGTGTTATGCAGCAATGAGAATATACGTGAAAGTCAGCACCAGAACCAAAAACAGTGTTTTCTAGCTTGGTTTTTCTTTTCTCTCTTCCTTTGTGTGTGTTTGTCTTGTTTTATCTTACAGACAGCAGTATCAGGCTCCAACAACAGCAGCACAAAACCATCTAAGCTAACTGTCTTTTGCTCCCAAAGGACAGTTAATACCATCTAAAATGATCAAACAGGGATTGTCCTTCTAAGAAATCTATTCAGCTAATGGGAAAAGGAGCAAGGGCTATTGTTAAAATGAAAGCCTTCCTTAGTGCTTTACATTTCAAATGCTTTAACACTTTTTCCTTCTTTTGCTGTTTCTTTAAAAAACAAAACAAAAACATTGAACATATTTTAATGGTGATTGTTACCAGCAATAGCTTGATGTGAAACTCCAAACCACACTTCACTATTTAATGATGTAACAGTGAATGAGGGTTTCATTAACATCTTCTCCCTCTTGGGGCCTGAGACACCCCCCTTACCAACAAAACAGCATGAATGAATGTATAAGTGAGTCATGCAGTTAAGCAATTACATGAGGCAGTGAGATGTGGATGTTAGCTGCAGCTCCACCATTGTTCTGAACACCAGAGCTGATGAGCACATTGGTTTTCTCTCCTGATTGGTGCTGCAAATGTTGTAGAATGAAATAACAAAGACTAACTTTACATGGGATTCAGTGTGTTTGTTTGAAGCCTAGAGAGGGGTGTGACCTTCAAAGCCTGAGCTCCAGGCCAAGGTGCAACTTCAAACAGTTATGCAAGCTCTGCTAGTCTGAGTCTGTTGATCTGGGCTGAGAGGCTGTGTAGACATACTTCAATGGAAGATTGGAGTAGGCAGGCCTAGTCTCTGGAGACAGAAACTCAGATAGACCTCAGGGCTCTTTATTTAAAGAGGAGATTTTTGCACCACGGCAACTTTGGCAATCTTTGGCCCCATATAACATAGTTAACACACAGTTTTAATTTACTATTTGACTAAAGAAATGGAATAAAAGCAACAAATGAAGCAACAAACCCTAGTCAACAAATTAACTCTCCGCCCTAGTCACAAATGTGTTCAGATCCACTAGACCTAACTTCTTGTCTGACAGACTGGACTTTATATCATCGAGAGAGATTTCAGCATATTTTACTCTTAAAGGGCTCTTTCTCAGTAAAAAAATTACCTAATCCTGACCCATTAAAAGCTAATGTGCGGTGTGTGTGGTGGTGGTGGGGAGTCTGTTGGTCAATGTTTGTGAAGAAAAAGAAATCAATAGTTACTGCAGCTCCCATGACAAAAGGAAGTACTGCTCATGTTGTACTAATGTGCACAGGGTTTGAATTATTCCAGTGAAATTTTGTTAGCGTTCCTCTGGAAGTCCAGCAAGAAGTATCACAGTCCTACATCCCACTGCTAATGTCTATCTCATAGTGGGTAGCATTCTAGCCAGGTGATCTCTGTATCTGTTGCAGTTTAAGATCATCAGGAAGTTCCCCCAAAAATGGATGATTGCAGCTTCTGTCCAAATGCACTGTGTCAGCGACTTCCATTCTAGCCCCTTTCCAACCACTGCTTGAACTGCTGAGGCCTTTTCTTATTTGCCTCCCTGATCAAAGAGCAAAAATCAATTAAAAAGGAGGACTTTTAAACACATTGTGCCTGCACTGACCTATCATTCAGTTGGACCTAGTAATTTACTCTTTGTCAAATCCTATTTGTAGTTCTTTGCCAAGAATCATCTTACTATGGGATCACATGCTCTCATTCTCCTTTTCCATCTCTTCATTTATTATTTTCTGAATCATGCAGCAAGAGCAAAAGAGAAAAGGACAAAATCATGGTAAAATATATGAGATGTTTCCAATGAAATAAAAAATTGTTCCAGCAGAAAGTACCTCCCAAATTATCCAACTATTTTTTCATCCTGCGCCATTTTCTCAGGGCACTTTTCATAGGACGTTGATGAAGTTGTTTGGAAAATGAGAGAACCTCATTGCCTAGCCAGCCCACCAGTTTGGCACTCCCCAGAAATACTACCCCTGCTGCTGAGGCTTCCTTCTCCAAAGGCTGAATTATCCGCTAATTTTCGTGCTGATGAAGGTTCACCATCTAACTGTGCTTACCTTTAATTGCTTTTGAGTGGATTGTAAGGGAACCATTCAACAACCAAGACCGCACAAGCTATACCCAAGCATTGTACCAAATAGCTCTTGCTTCACAGATACTAGATACTAGAGTAGTATATTGGCATGAGCACACACTATAGTATCCTCAGGTACTGTCTCTGCATTTAAACATTATTACTTGAAGAGCTAGTGGTAGCTGAATCTGTGGGCAATGTGGAGTGAAGAGAAGCCACACAATTAGACCTCAAAAGCCTCTGGTTTTAGTTTGCAATTTGAAACTCTTGGAAGCCCAGAAATATGGAAGTGCATATATTATATAGTTATAACTATATATATATATATATATAGTTATATATAGTTATATAGTTATAGTTATAACATTCATTTTTGTGGTATATGAATGGATGCTGAAACCAGACTTTAAAAAAAACGTATTCCAGAGATAAGGACAAATGAGGACACCAAATTATTACAGGTACTTTAGGCTAACTTGACTACTGATTTTTTTCAACTGCCTCCTTTTATTTTGTAGTTGTCATTTGCTTTATAGCAGAGGAGATATTGTTTATACTATCCACAATTAAATACTTCAATTTAGTAACCACAGAAGCTGGTCTAGCTGTCAAAATAAGTGGCTTTGAGCAAAGAGAGACTGTGTCTGAAGTAGTAACAGAAGCTCAAAATATACCTTCATGAAAACAGGGCTCTCCTGAGTGGTGGCACAAGACATGATGGACAGCCAACTGCACAGGAGAAGATGGACCATGTGACAAAAGAATGTAATCTGATAAGTATTTAAACTGTGATTAGTTTATTTTAGGAAAGATAGATGCTTGCTTGGGTAGGTCTTTGTGCACTATTATGGGGTACAAGTGAGGATTGTTTCTGGGACTTTAAACAAAGATTGCACATGGAGAACATCGGTAGAATGTTAAGTTAGCTGCCATTCACTAGTTCTAGTGTTTATTAGCATAACATGTGAGTGCTGAGGTTTTTCAGAGCAGTGCCAGGGATTTAGCCACACATCTTCCATTAACCTTCAGGGAAGATCTGCAGCTAAATCCCATGCACTACTTTGAAAACCTCACCCCCCGGCTAACTCACCTAAAAACTACTTATGTATGTTGTATAGGCTACTGGATAGTCATATCATCAGTCTGAGTTTCCTAAAGATTGAATCAAGATTTTTTTTACACTTTGGGGGATAACTGAAAATACTAATTTCCTTATCTTCCATATTCTGGGTCTTACTTGGAAATATTGTGCCTTAGCACAAGAAACTGGCAATAAGTGATTACCCAGACATTTTTTTATGACAAAGCCATGAACAGGGTTCTGCAATGAGTGCTGCAGGTCCTTCAGGGCCCTCACAGTCATGATACTCCCTTTTCCAGTATCCCCACTAAGGGATACATAATTGAATCTGACAGTGATACAGGGGAGTTCCAGGGAAATTCAGTAAAGCCAAGAAAAGGCAACTGGAGCCCACTGATGCATAAATCCCTTAAGGCAGCTGCATCTACTTAGTAATCAAAGAGCTTATAAAGTAACTGCAAGTTTTCCTCTCAAAGTCCAGGGCTCTTGCACAGATATGTGGCAGGGCACAATCACAGATCCTATAGGCAGGAAGCACAGGACTTACTACCTCCATGTGTCCTGGGGGCTGCTTTACCCAAAGGGGGAGGGGACATGTGCAGGATTGACCCCCTCCTCCTCCCCCACCACCACTGCGCAGCAGCCCATCGAGTAAGCCTAATGTACCAAGGAGAGCAGGTAACACCACCCTGCATAAAAGGATACTTCCCTGGGGCACAACCTCTCCCCAGGCTCACCCTGGGACAGCGCTGCTCTGCAGTGGCCCTGCCTCCTTAGGACTGTGCACAATATAGCCCAAAGAAGGCACAGGAAAATAACCATGATCATACTCACCATGAAGTTGGTTATGTTCTGTAGTGAAGCCCCCAAGAAGCCAAATTTCTATATGGCATTGAGGTTTCAGACCCTGGCAGCCTAGACAGTAGCACTGTAAGCAATGAATGTGGAAGAATACTTTGTTTATAACCTGGATACTGCTCTACTGGAAATTGTGGGGGACCTGAACCAGTGCCTGGCCACTGCTAATGACCTCTAGCAATGCTTAGAACATTAGTAATCTTAAAGAGCACCTTAGTAAGTCACCAATAAATTGTCTCCTTCCTTCTTCTCTATGGTGTGTCCCATCTCTGAGGATTTTTATTTATTTAGTATGTAGCTGACTGGTGAATTACGCTAAACAGAGATAATCTTGTGATGGCTCAGAAGACGAGGATGAAAAAGGCTTTTAGCATCAGCAGTGACCAAATGTTACCATCTAAAGGCTTCCCACAGGCTTCTGTGAAGGCAGGTAGAGGTCCCAGTGCAGATCGCATTGAACAGATAGCTACTTTAATACACACACATACACAATTATCTCTCACTGGCATGCTTGTCAGTAGAGAGACCAAAGACTGAAAGGGCACAGAGGCTGAACTAGTCTCACCCCCATATAGGAGATCCTACAATGCAGCTCATCACTAATCCTGGCCTGGTACAACTTGCACAAAAGAAATAGGCATATTTGAAATTCTATGTATGAAGAATCATCACGAGCTTGTCTGCTTGAGGATCCTCGGAATGTTAAAATGAATCAACTGAAGGTGTGAAGTTAATGTGCATAAATTAAAGCATGTTAACTGCCATGTGGGTGCTCCTATTCAGGATTAACATGGCTTTAGGCTTGGTCTACACTTTAAAATTAGGTCAACATAGATACAGTGCTCAGGAGTATGAAAAATTCACATCCCTGAGCACTATAGTTAAGCCAATCTAACTTCTGATGTAAACACAGCTAGGTTGATGGTAAAAAAGTGATGCAAAAGCCCCTTCCATCACCATAGGAAGAATCTACACCATGGCACTACAGTGGCATAGCTACAGCATCCATAATATAGACATGGCCTTAGTTTGCCCAATTATAAAAACTAAGAAGACTTTACTTCTGAATGAATGCATCCACATGGGGGTTTAATGAACTATAATGTATGTTTACTTCAACCTTTAGTTGATTTGTGTTAACTATGTTAATTGTTCCCATGTAGACATAGCCCCAAGAGTAACTCTTACAGGGTCATAAAGTGTTTATGGACACACCGAGTTGTTAATGTAACTCTTAATCCACACACTGAGAAATGTTATCTGCAAACCTGAGATCATCATATAAAGCTAGGTTTGCTTCCCTGAAGGTGAGAGTCATGAAGTAGAGCTAATTGGATAGTGTCTCTCTTTTTTAGTCTCACAGAGAGAAAAGAAAAAACCTTGTAATGTAAAGAGCCACATGACTGTACAATACCAACAAATGTATCTGACATTTGACCAACAAATGTATCTGACAAAAATACACTTCTTCATGGACAGATCTGTGGAAGTATGACAATGTGATGAAAGAAAGCATGCAAGGACTTCAGGGTGTAATCGTTACTTCATGGAATGTGTGTGGCAGTATAAAGACTATCCTTCTTGATATATTTGGACCCAGAAGAAAAGGAAATATAACCACAGACACAAAGAGCACTGATCACAGGCACCGACTTTCCAATATGCCGGGGGAGGTGCTCGACCCCTGGCTCTGCCCCAGGCCTCTCCCTCACTCCACCCCTTCCCCCAAAGCGCCACCCCCCCCACCCTGCCCCACCTCTTCCCACTCCCGCCCCTTCCTGCCCCATTCTGACCCCTCCCCCGAGCGTGCCATGTCCTCCCTCCTCCCCACTGCCTCCTGCATGCCATGAAACAGCTGATCGCAGTGGGTGGAAGGTGTGGGACGGGAGAGGGAGGCGCAGAAAGGAGGTCCCAGGGAGAGGGGGAGGTGCTAATAGGAGGACTGCCGTTGGGTGCTCATCACCCACCATTTTGTCCCTGTGGGTGCTGCAGCCCCGGAGCACCCACGGAGTTGGTGCCTATGGCACTGATAGTAACACAGGTGTCTGCTGTGTACACTTTATTGTTCTGGCTGCAAAACTGTAAACAATATGAAACTGAGGCTTTGCTCTGGGGCAGAGGAACTGCTCAAACATTTAAAGGGACAGATCTTCACATTCCTCCATCTTACTTTAAAAAGCCTTTCCAAATATATATACTTTATTGTTTACATGGCTAAAATGAAACACTATCAAATCTAAAATAAAAGATGACGGTGCAAACTCTCAAATTGCAAGGGATTATTCTGTCCTGGAATAGCAACTCCCTAACTAAACAATTTATAAGTTCAAGCACACAACTGATTTTCATACTTTCTTGTGATAACATGATGATGGTAGCATGGCAGTGTCCTGAATAACAAGAGCAGTAGGTGATAAGGAATCAACAGGATCTTGTACCAAAGTTTCTCTCAACAAGCCATCAAAATTACAAGTTGTAACAGAATGAGGTTCGATCGAGCAATAGAAAGTCTGCCTGGAACATCCCCAGACTCCAGACTTGTCAAAGCTGCAACTGGTTCATATGTTGTTTCCATAAAATACCACTGAATTGTTTCACCACAAACAAAATTTGGTCCTATGCATTTTACAAGTTCTCCAGGTACTCATTTCACTCCACAACTGTAGTTGTGAGCCCACAATAAGTCTCCTAATTGAAAAGAATGAAAATGAGTCTCTTGCTGTTGATCAATTTGCATAGTTTGCGATTTGGCAACATCAGGATGTAGAGGTCCCAATAGGTACGCAAAGATCTCTTCAAAAAAAGAGTTGCAGCTGACTCCTGTGTAGTAGTATGTGGTGTGTTCCTGTAGACAAGCAAGAAATTTTCCAATTTCTGCTGACAACTCAAAATAGACTTCTTAGCTCTTAAGGCATGTTTTAAGTGTTTGTACAAAGCCTTCCTCTAGTCTATTTGTACCTATTGGGTCACCGGGAAGTGACTGCTTAAGGATCACTGCTAAAGGATCCCCCCCAGCCCAAGGGGAGGACCCACAGGACCGGGAACCCAAATGAGTCCGGGGGACAACTAATAAAAAAACAGGAACAGGAGTGAGGTCAAAGGGTCAAAAGAAGGGAACCTGATGGGGACACCGAGCAGAGAACCCCGGACAGCGCCCACTGCTCCTCAAAGGCGTCAAGGGAGCCAGTGGACGCCGCCCAGAGGAACTCTGCCCGGATACGTGAGCGGACAGAGGATCGGAAACAGGCCCCACAGTCACAGGAGTCTCCATTGGCCAACCTCCTCACCCTGGTAGCATAGATGGTCATTTTAGCCAGGGCCAGGAGGAAGTTGACCAGGAGGTCCCGTGACTTCGTGGGGCCACGGATAGGGAGTGCATAGAGGAGAAGGTGAGGGGAAAAGTGCAGCCAAAAACGCAACAGAAGGTTGGTGAGGAGCCGGTATAGGGGCCGCAACCTGGCGCACTCCAGATAGATGTGCGCCAGGGTCTCCCTCACGCCGCAAAAGGGGCAGGTGTCAGGGGCAGGGGTGAACCGCGCCAAGTACACGCCTGTGCTCACGGCCCCATGAAGGAGCCTCCAGCTGACATCCCCAGCAGGCCTCGGGACCAGGGTGGAATATAGGCTGGCCCACCGGGGCCATTTGTAGTCTATTTGTAGCAGGATGGTATGGAGGCAGACATATGTGCTGAATTCCATTTGAAGCTAGGAACCTCTGAAATTCTTCAGAATAGAATTTAGGTCCATTGTCACTCACTAACTGTAATGGTAAACCAAATTGGGCAAACAAGGAACAAAGATGTCCAGTGGTCCTGGTAACTGTAGTAGAAATTCTGAAAACTTCTGGCCATTTTGAATGGGTGTTGACTACAACCAAAAACAAATAACTTTCTAATGGTCTGGCAAAGCCCATGTGACTATGTGTCCCATAAGTCTAAAGCCATAACTAAGGGTATAGACAAGCTCGGCCATGATCATGCCTGAATTTGCTGATACATAGTACAACACTTTGCCTTCCTCTCAATATCTTTTTTTTGATCCCCAGCCACCAGATCTGCCTCTGGGATGTAGCCTTCATCCATAAAATGCCCAATGAGTTTAATGAAGAGCTTCTGAAACCTGAGATTGAAGTGATGTCAGAATGATCATTCACATTCCACATAAAATGACACAAATTGTGTAAACTGGGGATTCGATTCTTTTGATTCAACTCTATATCTTGTAGTGCCATTTCCTGCACAAGAGAAAGCAAATCATCCATAGTAGTTTCTTTGTTGATGTCTGTGCTAGTAATGGGTAACCTATTCATCAAATTGGTTGATGGGAGCTTGGGCCTGGCAGGTGCAAAAGCCCATCAGAATTGCTGTGCTGAATTCCTTTATGGAATTGAATAATATAGGAATAAACTGAAAGTAGTAATCCCATCATGGCAAACGAGCAGCAGCTAATGATGGAATTCCATGTTTCAGTGCAAAAATTGAAATTAATGCATGCTGCTCCATCAAAAAAATAAAATATCTACTATATATATATATTTATGGAACTTCCAAGTTCCAAAGATAATGTTGAGAGGTTCTTGCTCTATTTGCACATAGTTGTTGTTTTTTCAGAAATAGTGAGCATTCATGATGCAAAAAAGTGACTTGGTTTCTCCATGGCATTATGAAAAATGTGGGGAAAAACTGAACCCATTCCATATAGGGAAGCATCACTAGCCAATTGCAATGGTAATGAAGCATCAAAGCACATAAAAACTTTGGCGGATGTCAACAGTTTCTTTGCTTCGTTAAATGCACAATCACACTCTTTAGTCCATTTTCATTTTTTTCTTTGCTTGTAACAGTTAATGTAAAGGTGTCATTATTTTCACCGGATTAGGCAGAAATTTACAGTAGTAGTTATGCAGTCCTAACATTCTCTGGCAAGGGCACTTGAACTGCCTTGTATTTCTCTGGTGATTTCCATGACATTAATTACATGTGCAATGCATTAATTACAAATCCAAGGTATTCAGCTATAGGCTTGAAAAACTCACATTTGTCTCAACATACTCTCCGTGGTCTTCCAAATGTTGTGAAAACAGTGACCAAATTTTGAAGAGGATCCTCTTGATCCTTCCTGTAACAGGGATGTCATCCAAAGGGACTCCATTCAACCCCTTCAGGATCTCATCCATGACTTCCTGGAACAGGGCAGGTGCCAACGTGATACCTAAAGGCAACCTGTTGTAACAAAATAAGCCTTTTGTGTGTTGATTGTAAGATATCTGCAAGATGCTGGATCAATCTCCATTTGTAGGTATGTGTTGAGCAAATCCAGTTTACTGAAACACTGTGCACAACTAAGAGAAACAAACAAATCTTCAATATGAGGTAGTGGATACTGGTCTGCACATAAAACTGGATTCAGTGTCACTTTGAAATCTCCACAAATTTGGATTGAACCTTTCTTCTTGATCACTAGTACAATGGGTGTAGTCCACTCACTATGTGAAACAGTGACAGGACTCCAGTGTTCACTAAATGGTCCAAAACTGCTTCTCCCAGAGGCTTCAGAGCATAAGGCACAACTCTGGGCTTGCAATATTTTGGATGGCTGTCAGAGTTCAAAATGAGCTTCACTGACACGTTGCTCATCTGTTCAAGCTCTTTTTCTGTCCAGTATTTCTTGAAGATTTCAAGGTGCTTTTGTGATCACCTTGATCTTCTAAAGCCAAGATCTGCCAAATGGTGGATACTTTCTTTCTATCACATAGAAGAGTAAAATGACTGATTGTTCCTCTAGCTGAACTTTCATCTGGACTACTGAACTAACTTTTGCCCAGTAAAAGTCTTCATAAATATGGGTGTTTCTTCCAAAGGAACTTGTGACAGTCTGGTGATAGGTAACAGCAGAAATCAATGAAACTGCAGCTCCAGTATAAAGCTCCATTCTTGTAGCAACTCCTTTGATCAAGGATGTAACCCAGATGCTATTTCTGACTCCAGCTTCTGATGAGATGTATAGTGCTAGATCGTGGCCAGCGTCACTAGAGTTCTTGTCTTTTTCCACATTCTGAAGTCCCAACTTCTGTCCTTCCTTAGGTTCAGTCTTCACAGGTATCTTCTGGTGTTGCTGGTCATTAAACTGTGCTACAGATTATGTGTCCTTTCTTCTGTCATTTCCTGCAAGAAACCTGGCATGTCCAGCAGTCCTTTTATGCACAAACCACGCTTGCTGAACAGCCAGACAGAAATTCCTTATGTTCCTGCAATCCTCTGTCTTGCCAATTCAGGAGAGGAACTTCTCAATTCACACTAAATTCCAGAGAATCCTTCTCTGCAGTTGCCGTTGCAACTGCTACTTCAACAGCCTGAGTGTAAGCACTGATACAGTCAATAATTTCTTCCAAACTTGTTTATTGTGTAATCTAGAAACTACTTGGTCACAGAGGGCATCACTTAATGTTTGTGCAAATGACAGTCAGCTGCAGATTAGACACTGAGTCAAAGGGCCCATGCCCAGGGACCCCAGCCAATAGGGGGCCCAGAAAAATAGGCGCCCCGCAACCTGACCCACTGTGCCCAGCGCTCCTGCCAGGGAGTGGGGTCTAGGCACTGGGCAGGCAGGCGGAGTGGGGCAGCTCTTGTGCCTCCACCCTGCTCCCCAACAGGAGCGACGGGCGGGCAGAGGAGGCAAGCCCCCACACCCCAACCCCATTTCCCCAGCAGGAGTGCCAGGGTGCGATGGGGGGGACTGCAGGCAGAAGGGGTGGGGAGGGCCCCCCTTGCTCTGCCCAGGGCCCCACAAATTCCTAATCCACCTCTGCTGACAGTGCTCTGACAACTTCCTTGGAGCAGCAAAAAACTGTGCTCGCCACTTCCCTGATGCGGCTGATGAAACTGATATTGTTCTGCTATCATCAATGGGGTAGGAAAAAAATGTTCCTGTATTGCTGCAATGATGGCAGCATACATGGCAGTTCTGGGCACAGCTGGAGAAAATAGATCATGCAGCTGTCTATATGCCTTTGGACCCAACACTGTCAGCAAGATTGAAACTCGTTGTCCATCTGGAATGGTGTTGCAGGTAACAAATTGCTCAAAATATTCGATATATAGCACCTGGATTTGTGATTGTCATTGAATTCACCAACTCTGACTACAAAAATTGCTGTTTCTCTGCTCTCCTTGTAGTCTTATTGATAGATAGGTGTATGGATGATTAATTGTTGATAATCTTTTAGACCACAGTCAAAGATTTGGTGTCCTGCTACAGCATCAGGAATATTATTATCGGTACCATTAAAAAGAATGGTAGATGCACACGAGAAACAACTGCAGTTTTCACAAGTCCCTTTATTAACAAATACATTAAGCAGATAACCAGTTCCACAAACACTAAAATACAATAGGAGATGGAAAGACAGTGCAAAGTGTGTTTAGATCAATGACTGGCATCACTTACATCTCACAAATAATATCTCCTGCTAGGGGACTCTAGAGTGTTAGTTGTTATCTTCCTCATTATCATCTTCCATTGTTGTCATCCTGGCATTCCCCTGTGCGTTTGCCCCCAGCACACAGGCCAGCCAATGCCTTTTATCATGAGTTACTAAGTTTTATATATGAACATACTAAGGCTCATGGATGTGCGTAAGAGTATTAACCCCTATATCCTTATTTGCACTTCCACATCCCATGAATTTTAGGATACCCCATGTCTCAGGCTACCCCCTTAATTCCCCTGATTCTCATTAATATCTAAGTTAATGAGTTACCATAGCAACTTGAGGTTATTACAGAATCCCCCAAAATGTTACTCTTGGGCATTTTGTGGTATTAACTGGTACACTGACGCATATTTCCCAGTCTTTTGCTGTGTACTTTCCAGAATGCCAGCACTTACATCTTTTAGTATAATTTCACACTTTACTGGTACAAGGTTATCTTTTGGTCACCTAGTCATGCCAACCTTTTTCAGGCCTGAGTCCTTCTATGGTCAAGCAACATATCTTACAGACCTAAAGCCTATAGGCCTTCTGTTACAGCCTTATCTTATTTATATACCTAATACACACTCATCAGTGAAACATACTTATTAGTCCTATACCCCTGTTGTGTATTCCCATTTATACTTTAACCACTTAAACCTACAACTCAAATCTAATCTATTACCCCATTAACTACATAATTATATATAAATTAACTACATCCTGTTGGACTTCATGACTCTTGGACATCTTCTCTGCCACAGGGAAACTTTTTTTGGGGGAGGCGGGGGGTTCCTGCACCATCTGTTTCTAGATCTGCCTCTGTTGGCTGTGTGCCAGCACTGCAGACTGTGGAATTCTTCCTTTTGTTGTTCTTGGGCTCCTTTTGCTAGCTATAGACCTTAGTACAGGCTAAGCTGTCTGCCTGCTTGCACGTGGTCATTCAATATGGCTACTTGCTTTTCCTTCACCGCTTTGTTTGCAGATGCTCTGGGCAGCAGCCTACACCTTAGTTCTGTTTTTAATTGCCAATTTTTCCTCTCTGGCTGGCTGGTTCACACTGTCCCAGCAGCAAACGGTCACCTTATGTCTCTAGGGGCTGGTCTACACTACGACTTTAGGTCGAATTTAGTAGCATTACCTCGATTTAAGCCTGGACTCGTCCACACAATTAAGCCCTTTTATTCGACTTAAAGGGCTCTTTAAATCGATTTCTTTACACCACCTCCGACGACGGGATTAGCGCTGAAATCGGTTTTGCCATTTCGAATTAGGGTTAGTGTGGCCGCAATTCGATGGTATTGGCCTCCGGGAACTATCCCACAGTGCACCATTGTGACCGCTCTGGACATCAATCTGAACTCGGATGCACTGGCCAGGTAGACAGGAAAAGCCCCGCGAACGTTTGAATTTCATTTCCTGTTTGCCCAGCGTGGAGAGCACAGGTGACCACGCAGAGCTCATCAGCACAGGTAACCATGATGGAGTCCCAGGATCGCAGAAGAGCTCCAGCATGGACCGAACGGGAGGTACGGGATCTGATCGCCATATGGGGAGACGAATCCGTGCTAGCGGAACTCCGTAGCAGTAAAAGAAATGCAAAAACATTTGAAAAAGTCTCAAAGGGCATGAAGGACAGAGGCCATAACAGGGATGCACAGCAGTGCCGCGTGAAAATTAAGGAGCTAAGGCAAGCCTACCAGAAAACCAGAGAGGCAAACGGAAGGTCCGGGGCACAGCCGCAGACATGCCGCTTCTACGCCGAGCTGCATGCCATGCTAGGGGGTGCAGCCACCACTATCCCAACCCTGTGCTATGACTCCGTCAATGGAGACTCACGCAACACAGAAGCGGGTTCTGGGGACGAGGAAGACGATGATGATGAACAGACGGGAGATGGCTCACAGCAAGGAGGCAGAGAAACCGTTTTCCCCAACAGCCAGGATCTGTTTATCACCCTGGACCTGGAGCCAGTAAACCCCGAACCCACCGAATCCCAAAGCGTGCTCGCAGACCCCGGAGAAGGGACCTCTGGTGAGTGTACCTTTGTAAATATTACACATGGTTTAAAAGCAAGCGTGTTTAATGATTAATTTGCCCTGGCATTCACGGCCAGGACAGCTACTGGAAAAGTCTGTTAACGTGTATGGGGATGGAGCGGAAATCCTCCAGGGACATCTCCAGAAAGCTCTCCTGGATGTACTCCCAAAGCCTTTGCAAAAGGTTTCTGGGGAGGGCTGCCTTATTCCGTCCGCCATGGTAGGACACTTTACCACGCCAGGCCAGTAGCACGTAGTCTGGAATCATTGCATAGCAAAGCATGGCAGCGTATGGTCCCGGTGTTTGCTGGCATTCAGACAACATCCATTCCTTATCTCTCTGTGTTATCCTCAGGAGAGTGATATCATTCATGGTCACCTGGTTGAAATAGGGTGCTTTTATTAAGGGGACATTCAGAGTGCCCGTTCCTGCTCGGCTGAACAGAAATGTTCCCCACTGTTAGCCACGCGGTGGGGGGAGGGGTGAAGTGATCATCCCAGGGAATTGGGTGTGTGTGGGGGGGGGGGGGGGGGTTAGTTGGGTTTGTGCTGCACGTTAACCCGGCAACCGCATCCCTCCCTCCTTTTAAATTGCCATACCATTTTAAATGGCCAACCCAACGGCTGCTTGGTATGGAAAATGAGGGTGCTGCTGTTTGAAACCATTCCCACATGTTATTAAGGTTAAAGAAGCCAAAAGACTGTGGCTTACCATGGCTGCCTGCAAGCCGAATTCTGTTGCCTGGCCCTGCGTGAGTGATCTCTCACACCAAATCGGCAGACCCTCAATATAAATAGAGGCAAAATACGACCTTGTAACGAAAGCATTTGTGCTATGTAATGTGAACAGCAAGGTTTAACGGGAAAGAGTGATCCTATTGTTCTCTAAAATGTGTCTTTTTAACTACCTATCTCCCTTTTCCCCCACCAGCTGCAAATGTTTCTCCTTCGCAGAGGCTAGTGAAGATTAGAAGGAGGAAGAAGAGAACTCGGGATGAAATGTTCTCGGAGCTCCAGACGGCCTCCCACGCTGACAGGGTTCAGCAGAATGCTTGGAGGCAGACAATGTCTGACTGCAGAAAAGCACAGTTTGAACGCGAGGAGAGGTGGCGGGCTGAATCGCGTGCTGAATCGGAGAGGTTGCGTGCTGAATCGCGGGCTGAATCTGAGAGGTGGCGTCAGATTGAGAACAGAAGGCAGGAGTCCATGCTCCGACTGCTGGAGCATCAAAGTGAGATGCTCCAGCGTATGGTTGAGCTGCAAGAAAGGCAGCAGGAGCACAGACCGCCACTACAGCCCCTGTGTAACCAACAGCCCTCCTCCCCAAGTTCCATGGCGTCCTCACCCAGACGCCCAAGAACGCGGTGGGGGGGCCTCCGGCCACCCAGCCACTCCACCCCAGAGGATTGCTCAAGCAGCAGAAGGCTGGCCTTCAATAAGTTTTGAAGTTTCTAATTTTTAAAGTTTTAAAGTTTTATAGTGCACGGTGTCCTTGTCCTTCCCTCCTCCCCCACCCCACCCAGCGCTTCCCTCCTCCCCCATCCCTCCTGGGCTACCTTGGCAGTTATCCTCCTATTTGTGTGAATTAATAAAGAATGCATGAATTTGAAGTAACAATGACTTTATTGCCTCTGCAAGCGGTGATCGAAGGGGGGAGGGGAGGGTGTCTAGCTTACAGTGAAGTAGAGTGAACCGGGCGGGGGCGGGGGGGAGGTTCATCAAGGAGAAACAAACAGAACTTTCACACCGTAGCCTGGCCAGTCATGAAACTGGTTTTCAAAGCTTCTCTGATGCGCACCGCACCCTGCTGTACTCTTCTAATCGCCCTGGTGTCTGGCTGCGCGTAATTAGCGGCCAGGCGATTTGCCTCAGCCTCCCACCCCGCCATAAACGTCTCCCCCTTACTCTCACAGATATTGTGGAGCGCACAACAAGCAGTAATAACAATGGGAATATTGTTTTCGCTGAGGTCTAACCGAGTCAGTAAACTGCGCCAGCGCGCTTTTAAACGTCCAAATGCACATTCTACCACCATTCTGCACTTGCTCAGCCTGTAGTTGAACAGGTCCTGACTACTGTCCAGGCTGCCTGTGTATGGCTTCATGAGCCATGGCATTAAGGGGTAGGCTGGGTCCCCAAGGATAACTATAGGCATTTCAACATCCCCAACGGTTATTTTCTGGTCTGGGAAGAAAGTCCCTTCCTGCAGCTTTTGAAACAGACCAGAGTTCCTGAAGACGCGAGCGTCATGTACCTTTCCTGGCCATCCCACGTTGATGTTGGTAAAACGTCCCTTGTGATCCACCAGTGCTTGCAGCAGCATTGAAAAGTACCCCTTTCGGTTTATGTACTCGCTGGCTTGGTGCTCCGGTGCCAAGATAGGGATATGGGTTCCATCTATCGCCCCACCACAGTTAGGGAATCCCATTGCAGCAAAGCCATCCACTATGACCTGCACATTTCCCAGAGTCACTACCCTTGATATCAGCAGCTCTTTGATTGCCCTGGCTACTTGAATCACAGCAGCCCCCACAGTAGATTTGCCCACTCCAAATTGATGTCCGACTGACCGGTAGCTGTCTGGCGTTGCAAGCTTCCACAGGGCTATGGCCACTCGCTTCTCAACTGTCAGGGCTGCTCTCATCTTGGTATTCTGGCGCTTCAGGGCAGGGGAAAGCAAGTCACAAAGTTCCATGAAAGTGCCCTTACGCATGCGAAAGTTTCGCAGCCACTGGGAATCGTCCCACACCTGCAGCACTATGCGGTCCCACCAGTCTGTGCTTGTTTCCCGGGCCCAGAATCGGCGTTCCACGGCATGAACCTGCCCCATTACCACCATGATTTTCACATTGCTGTGGCCCGTACTTTGTGAGAAGTCTATGTCTATTTCCTCATCACTCTCGTCACCGCGCTGCTGTTGCCTCTGCGCTGCTGTTGCCTCCTCCTCCTCCTCCTCCTGGTTTTGCTTTGCCAGGTTCCGGCTCTGCATATACTCCAGGATAATGCGCGTGGTTGTCATAGTGCTCATAATTGCCGCGGTGATCTGAGCGGGCTCCATGATCCCAGTGCTATGGCGTCTGGGCAGAAAAAAGGCGCGAAACGATTGTCTGCTGTTGCTTTCACGGAGGGAGGGAGGGAGGGAGGGAGGGAGTGGGGGCCTGACGACATGTACCCAGAATCACCCGCGACACTGTTTTTGCCCCATCAGGCATTGGGATCTCAACCCAGAATTCCAATGGGCGGCGGAGACTGCGGGAACTGTGGGATAGCTACCCACAGTGCAACGCTCCAGAAGTCGACGCTAGCCTCGGTACTGTGGACGAAGTCCGCCGACTTAATGCACTTAGAGCATTTTGTGTGGGGACACACACAATCGACTGTATAAAAACGATTTCTATAAAACCGACTTCTATAAATTCGACCTAATTTCGTAGTGTAGACATACCCTAGGTGAACTTTCCCGCCTTGTTTATATGGTATTATTTGCTTACTTTTCCTTCTTCTTGTTCAGGCAATGGGAGCACTGGACACTCGCGGGTTAAAATCCCGTCCTTGTTGCCAAGTCTTCCATTTGGACCCAGCAGAGAAGGAGATACAACACAGACAGTGCTGATAGAAAAACAGCCCTCTGCTGTGCTCATTCTATTGTTCTGGCTGCAAAACTGAAAACCACAGGTAAATGAGGCTTTGCACTGGGAGTGGAAGGAGTGCTCAAACATTTAAAGGGACAGGACATCACACTTCTGGTATTTGACATCATTCTGAAAGTGAGCAAACAGGGAATAATGAACAAACCAAACATTCATATTTCAATAGGAAGAAGGAAGAGAAAACAACTGACCTCTTTTTCTGAAAGTATGTCTAGATATAATTAAATAGTTTTTTATGCAAATAAACCGACAGAGAATAAAAGGAATTGCTAGGAGAGTTAATTTCCCTTGCATGGACACAACAAACAAGATACTTCCAGTACAGTCACATCATTTTTACTAATTTCATATTGGTGTGACTGACTTCAGTGGAGCTACTTCTAATTTACAACAGCCTGACATGAGAAGCTGTCTAGACCAGGGGTCGGCAAACTCTGGCACGCGGCTCGCCAGGGTAAGCACCCTGGCGGGCCGGGCCAGTTTGTTTACCTGCTGCGTCCGCAGGTTCGGCCGATCGCGGCTCCCACTGGCCGCGGTTCGCCGCTCCAGGCCAATGGGGGCAGCGGGAAGCCACAGCCAGCACATCCCTCAGCCTGCGCTGCTTCCTGCAGTGGCCTGGAGTGGCGAACCGCGGCCACTGGGAGCTGCGATCGGCCGAACCTCCGGACACGGCAAGTAAACAAACTGGCCCGGCCCGCCAGGGTGCTTGCCCTGGCGAGCCGTGTGCCAGAGGTTGCCGACTCCTGGTCTAGACACTTCCTGTTGCTTTCTGTTATACACCTTTTTTATCCCTTGTCACTTAAGCTACTTGTTAAACACACCTAATAAATATCAGTATTGGTTCAAATTATACTAACAGCCATTTACACCTATTTTCTAACCATCTTTTTGCTGATATGTAATTTACCTCAGCTGCTGATATGTAATTTACCATACACTACTGCTGACCTTGGCCCAGACACTTCCGTGGACCATGCATCTGCTTACACCAGGTCTAAATTTGTCTATGGACAGCAACTCATATTTGCTGACTAGTGTTTTGTATTGATGTTCTGTGTGTTTTTTTCAACCAGAATAAAAGTCCAACTCAGAAATGGGATGGAAGCTGCCAGTGTGCTTGGTTGCACAATTATAAAACCTTTTTTTTCCTGACTTGGAAATACTTTGTTCTTTCATTTATGAGTTTGTGTAAGTTTCTAATGTAAAAACCAGGCTAACTTGAAGTTCACAGGTTAGCAAATTTCTGATCTTACAATAACAAAAAAGGATAAGCAAGCGTGAAAAATGTGAGCCCTCTTTTAATGAATATTAATGGTCTTATGAAGTTTTGTTGATACACCTAACTCAATAAAAATTTCATTTTTTGCAGATAATTGGCTATACAAGGACAGGTAGTGATGGTAAATGTGTAAAAAAGTGTCATTGAAAATCATTGAAAACTTTAATTTGGCTTGAAACTTTTCTCATTTGTATTTTCCAAATATCAAACTCTTGTGTATTGAATGATTAAAACATGGAAATGTAGATTTCTTCTACAAGTCAGGTTTCAGATATTTCGAAGAAAAGAAAAGGCTAGGAAATTAGAGCCTTAGAGTTAATAGAATGTCAGTATTTATTTATTCAGCTTTTCACTGTGGTTCTTAACTGGTGCTTTAGATAATTACACCAAAACACATAAACAATGATAAAAAAAATCAAAATCCTATAAAAATAAAAAGATGTACCTCAAAAGGCCTCATTTGCAATCCTAAAAAGAAACTCTTCCCAACTCCTCCCTCCAGAACCTCCTTTAGTTTCCTCTCCTGCACTTGCCAGTTTTACATGCGAAACCAAATAAAACAATTCCCCCCCCACAGGATCTCCCACCCCAAGACAAGCTTTCTCACACCAGCCCATTTCCCCAGATAAGCAAAATCAGCTCCCTCTCCAGGAAGAGCCTGGGAGAACAACTGGTTTTTGCAGCATGCTTTGGCGGTCACTGAATCCAGGCTCTGAAGAGCTAAGGCAAAAGTAAATTCTAACACAAAGGGTCCTGCGGTGAGAACACTCTTGGTTCCTTCCTGTTTATAGCAGGGGGCTGTTGGTTTGATTAATAGATTTTAAAGCCAGAAACAACCATTATCATCATCATGAACACCTCATGCATTCATGACCATCAGTGTGAGATGAGGAGGGCAGATATCTAGAGCCAAAACAATATTTAAGGGCTTTAGGGTGGGATTTTCAAAGCAGATTTAGGGGCTTGGATGCTTAATTCCCATCATTTTAATAGGAACTGGGCATTCAAAACCATTAGGCAAACCTGAAAATCTCAGCCCTCTTGATCAAAAGCTAACACCTTGAAGTGTGCTCAGAAATTAATGAAAAGCCAGAGCAGATCACAAGGGTCAACAAAAGGAGATCCCTGAATGAATTATTTATTTCCATTCTTTCTAAGCCTTTTTCTGATGAATTTATAGTTTTGCCATGGCTTTACTAAAAGCTGGCCTATAATTCTACAGGATAAAACCTTTGCCCTCTTGAAGCCAATGGGAGTTTTGGTGTTGTTCTCACTGGGGCCAGGATTTCACCCAGTCTCTAAAACCACATTTGAAGCCAAGTCCTGTACCCATTGAAGTAAGTGACAAAATACCCATTTTATTTAATGTGAATAGAATTTGGCCCTTTGTGATACCTTAGAACAAAGCTAACAGTTTGTGATGCTCAGAGGCCTGCCCAATTAAGTGAATGGAAGACTCCCATTTACTTTAATTGGCATTGGATCAAGTTCTTTGTTTAGATGGACTCAGAAACTTCCTAGTAAGAAATATCCTTGGACTAGACTGAAGTTCTATGGGAATTATAGTTTTGTTTTTGTTTTCCTTGAAGCAGTTAAAGGGATCCATTCTTCTTTTTATATGCATACATGTACTGGCTACTCCCATCAGTGCTTTGAGGCAGGAGACCTCTTCCATTTAGCCTGAAGCATCTTTTGGAAAGATGTAGAATTTTTGGCTTCATAAATGTTGCTTACATTTAGGGGAAGATATAACTGTTTATAATCTGAAATAAATGTTCATTTAAAAAAAATTAGTAGTTCTTAGCAGGGATGCTTGAGATCACTAGAAAGTTTTGATAACAGACAAGAGGATTCCCCCCCCCCCNAGGATTCCCCCCCCCCCCCCCCAAGATCTTGAGACCATCTGCATGTGCCTAATTTATAATCACCTGGCATTTCTATTTACCTGGCAACGTATGTACAACACAAGGAGAAGCACACAAACCTCATTATGGAAGTTCATTTTAATTGCTACGGTTATGTGTCCTTATTTTGACCTCTCTTTCATTCCCTATGTTGGTGATGTAACCATGCCCAAGGGAGTGGAAAGGGTATCTCCTTCACTGAGGTTTCCAATGGTCTTTACTGCCCGTCAGAGCAGGTATCAGAGAGCTGAAGCCCCTGAAAATGGTCTCACCCAACCTTTCACATACCCAGTAATCTCAGCACTGCTTAACCTTCGTAGGGAGTGGCTATTAAAGGGGCACTGCTCAACATTCATTGGAACCTCCAAAATGAATTGTACCCAGTGAAGGAGACACCCACTCCACAGCCCTCTGAAGCCTAATTAGTACCAAAAATGGGGGGAGGAGAATTTCAACCCTCTCACCATGCTGCTTCCTTCCCCAATCTCCACAGAACTCCCACTCCCGATGAAACAGGAATAGCTGCATAAACCCATACCCTTTCTAACTGAAGATAGGATGGCTGGTCTCAAAAAAGAAAAACATGTAGTGTCTGGAGAGCTTGATCCTGTCTTCTCTATTCCCAGGGAAAAAAATAATCCATTTAAATACTTCGACTAACACCAGGACTGAAAGGCCAGAAGAGAAGAACATAATTCTGAACCTCAAATCACCTTCCTATCATACAGCTCCCAACAATGCCTGTATGGTATCCGAAATATTGAGGAAGTATGAGGTTGACAGAAAACTCATCCGTCTTTCCACTGAGAATGGGGGAAGTTGCAAAAAGGATACTTAAGCTAAGGGAGAACCTCCATCCCCTACATGAAAGTCCCTGATAAGAACACAACTCACCTCACCCACCCTGAACCTCCAAGAAAAAAATGGGAAACTGTTCCCTGTCTAATATCACAACTGTACAACCTGTCCATACACCTTCACATACATAAACATTTCAATCCCTCTTCCCCCCCCCCCCCCCCCCCCCCCCCCCCAAACACATCAAGGAAATTTTTCCATATCAAAGGCGCTGGAACAGGGTGGCCAGGAGGCAATGGCTCCTCCACTTTTTACCTGCCGTAAGGGCAAGAGACAGCTGGGCTGAGGGGGAAGGAGACAGAGAGGAGCAAACTGGGGGAAGGGGCAGCGTGAGGGCGGGGGCTTGGTTCAGGCACCGGTGGCGCCCCACTTTTAGGGATCTTCTGCCGCTCCTGAGTGCAATTCCTCTCAGAGAACTGGGTGAATAGGGGTGTACTCAGGCTGCTTTCTCTGGAGCCTGGGCTAAGGTTTGGAGGCATCTCAGCAGGGAATACTTCTCAGTCTTAGAATGTCTGATTTTGAAGCCTCATGCCCTTCCCCCATGCTCAGAAAATACTATTGCTACCATCACTGCTGCCTTATGATGTCTCACCATTGAAATACACTGTCTGATAGCTTAATGGTTGTGAAATATTTGTTTAAATTTGCTAGTTAGCAATGGGATTTTTGCTATGTCCATTAAATATATGTACATGCCCCGCCCCCCAACAAATTAACTTGTCAAGCACATAGATCTATGAAAGTCTAAATTCACAATACCCTGGATTTTGTTCTGTTCCCTGAACATACACACATGTGTATATAAGATCATATTTAAGGCCAAGCTTTCTTATAATTAACCCCAGAAGGAATTCCAAGGAATTAATCAAGAAAATATATTAAATAACAAATTAACTATGCACCAAAAAGAATGATAATTCACTTCTTCTAAATGTTTCATGTGACTGAATTTACATGTCTGTCTATTAAAATTAAAGTCTGGGTATTAAAATGATAATGCAATGACCACTGCTACAGCAGAGTAAATCTGTCTGTGAGAAAGCACAGATTTTATTAACTTAATGCTCTTTAACCTCTTTTTATTGTCAATGGAGAGCTCATTCAGACCCTGCTTAACCAATCTGAATTTGTCAAGCTTCAAATTCCAACCACTGGATCATGTTATACTTTCTCTGCTAGATTGAAGAGCCCATTGTTTACTCTTTGTTCCCCATGTAGGTAATCAAGTCACACCTTAACTTTTATTTGTTAAGCTAAATAGATTGAGCTCCTTGAGTCTATCACTATAAGGTATGTTTTCTAATCCTTTAATCATTCTTGTGGCTCTTCTCTGATTCCTCTCCAATTTATCACCATCCTTCTTGAATTGAGGGCTCCAGAACTCGATAAAGTATTTCAGCATTCATCACACCAGTGCCAAATACAGAGGTAAAATAACCTCGCTACTCCTACTCAAGATTCTTCTGTTCGTGCATCCCAGGATTGCATTAGCTCTGTTGGCCACAGCATCGCATTGGGAGTTCATGTTCAGGCGATTATCCACCACAATCTCCAAATGTTTTCCAGAGTCATTGCTTCACAGAATAGAGTCCCCCAGCCTGTAAGTATGACCTACATTCTTTTTTCTAGATGTATACATTTAGTTGCTTAAAATGTACATTGTTTGCTTTCCCTGTGTTTACCAAGAGATCCAGATTGCTTTGAATCAGTGATGTGTCCTCTTCATTATTAACCCCAAAATTGGGGGAGTGGTAATCTGCAAATTTAATCAGTGATGATTTTATGTTTTCTTCTAGGTCATTGATAAAAATGTTAAATAGCATAGGGCCAGTCAAGAACTGATCCCTGCAAGACTCCAGTGAAAACAGACCTGCTCAATCACAATTCCGCATTTACAGTTACATGTTGAGACATATTAGTTAGCCAGTATTTAATCTATATAAAATTAACATGCACACATAATATCATTCTAGTTTTTTAATCAAAATGCTGTCCAGTTCAAAGTCAAATGCCTTTCAGAAGTCTAAGTATACAATCAACTCCTTTATCAATCAAACTTCTTATCTCATCAAAAAGTCAAGTTAGTTTGACAAGATCTATTTTCCATAAACCCGTTTTGATTTTGATTAATTATATTAACCTCCTTTAGATCATTATTAATGGAGTCCTCTATCAGCCACTCCATTATCTTGCCTAGAATCAATGCCAGGCTGACAGGCCTATAATTACCTGGGTCATCCCATTTACACTTTTAAAGAATTGACACAACTTCTTCTAGTCTTCTGGAACTTCCAAAGTGCTCTAAGACTTATTGAAAATCAACATTAATGATCCAGTGAGATCCTCTGCCAGCTCTTTTAAAATTCTTAGATGCAATCTATCTGGACTTTGTAATTTAAAAATGTCTAACTTTAGTAGTTTCTGTTTAACTTCCTCCAGAGATATTAGTGGAATGCAAATAATGCTATCACCATATGATGAGACTATATCATCTGTTTTTTCCCCAAATACAGAACAGAAATATTCCATATTTTCTGTGTTATGATTGATAATTCTATGATTTCCAACAAGTGATGGACCAATAACATTGTCAGTATTCTGTTTGTGCATAATATATTTTAAAATCTCCTCCTTAGTGTCCTTAACAATACTGCCCATAGATTTTTGCCTTGAATCTCTTGGCTTCCCTTATCAGTTATCTACAATTATTACTTTCTGATTTATACACCTTACTGCTGTCAATTTCCCCTTCTGCCATTTGTGTTTGTATATATATTGTATTTATACAAACACAAATGGATGAAAGGACAGCTGTCTTCACTTAATTAAAGAAAGTTCTTTCTGCTCCCTTCAGTATTTTAGGTTTTTAAGGATTGCCCATTCTTGACTACACTGATGACAACTCCAATTTTATAAAGCTCCTTCATTTGGATGACAGTGATCAAATCTCAAAGCTCAGCTGTAGCAAAATGAATGAAAATGTATATTCCATTGAATCATCAATAAAATCCATCTGCTACTGTCAAATAAAGGGCTTGGGAAGTTTTCTGATATAAGTGTTGAATGCCTTGTCACTTTATAATATTATTGGATGTGACAGCAGATGCTATAAAAGACAGAAATTTCTCTGCTGCTGCCATGTGGCTAAAAAGCCAGCAATACAGAAACAGATATTTGGTTTGTATGAAACAGCATCCACAGAAACTAGCCCTTTGTTGGGGATTATTGAAGTATGTATTGTTTCACAGTACTTTAACCCTTCTAATAACCCCTTCCATGTTTTTTTCCCCAGATATGCAATATAAGATGTAGCAGTGTATAATGATTGGTGGCATCTCAATTGTACTGGTGCTGATATAAAATAGTGGTAGGAACCTTAGGAAAAAAACAACAACTTAAAATAACACATGTGATAGTAATGAAGAATGACGACCTGCTAAAATGCTGTCCAATCAAAAATGTATGAAATGTCTTTTTCTGTAGATTGTGCATGGCCATAAAGAGGACAACATTAGCTCAGCCACTGTTTGAGTAAGAGCAAAGCAACGTAACACTTGTAGTCCCTAATGAGATAAAAATATTTGTTATAGATGGACAAGGTTTTGGATAAGCTATTTTAATATGTCTTTGTTTCACAGGTGTCATTAGAGGAACAGAGTTAAGATTGTTCGGGTATTGCAGAGAAAACTTTCCAGTCACAGGGGTAAGTGTTAATGATTGGTGTGAAAAGCTTTTGTTCAAAATAGGTGATTTCCATACATTTTAATGGTTGTTTATTTAATCACATCTGTTATGGCCTAGTTCTTAGCAACTGTCTTAGCAAACAAAGGCCCCAATCTTGTCATGAACTCCACACGGGAGGAACCTTGCCCTTACATAAAGACTCATTGATTCTGAAGGGTCAAGGCTCTGCCTGCGGGGAGCTCATTGTAAAAGCAGGGCATAAGTTTCTGATGTTGCAATTGATTATGACTGTCTGACTCTTCACTGGTGTTGCAGGTGGTGAGGAAGGAAGGAAGCAGAAGGCGCTCCTCCGCCCGTGCTTGCACCCTACACAATTACAGTCCTTCTCATTCCACAAACTCTGAAGCATTTGTGAATCCAGAGAGTTCATAAACAGTGGTTATGCCTTGAAATTGAAGGACATCTGATAAGATTATTCATCTTTGTAATATCTAGCAGAAATGACAGTTTTACAAAACTAGCTTGTTTTTCTTGGGCTGGAACAAATTTTAAGAATGTCCCTGCCAGCAGGTATATGGGATCTTGGGGAGCAATTACCACACAGGTGGGGTGCAAAATAAACTTTATTAAGAAAATACAAAAACAGGGAAAATTCAATAGTGAGGGGTATGGGGTTTGTTAAGGTAGTCAATTGGGGAGGGGTTTCTTTTAGTAACTAGGATAGGGGGTTTCAATAGTGGGGTACAATACAGTGGGGCACAATACAGTTGGTAACCAATTAACACTGAAGTATAAATGTAACAGGTAGCTAACAATTTCTATGTAAAGGGTGTGTCACAGCAGCATATAACCAACTAACAAATGTGTTAAATAACCAACAACTTTAGGTAAAAATGTGTCACAGTGGTGTAAATGTAAAATGTGAGGTGTGTTAGAGAGAAAAAGGGTAACCAATGGGGTTTTATACTAGACTTCAGTAATACAATAGAGGTTTGGGAAGTTACACAGGGAGAAACAGCAGCAGCAGCAGCAGGAGCGTGGTGAGCACGTGGGGGAGCAGAGACCAAAGGCAGAGGGAGATTTAAACTCAGGGAGACACAGAGAGCAGCAGCTGTAAGTATAGCCAGCAGAGAGAGAGAGAGCAAAGTGGCAGAGGAATGAGGTTGGAGGATGGGGGAAGACAGACTTAATCACAATTATACAGAACACAGCAAAATCTTATCTATGATCTAACTTAACCAAGACTACACAAATTAGCAAGTAACAAAACACAATGCAACAATTCTTTAAGCCTAACTTACAGAGCAGTTTTTCTAAACCTAACTTAACCACAGCTATGCAAAATGAAATTACAAGTTATCTAGACTAAAGGCTGAACTTAACCTAATGGGTGCACCTTATACTGGTAGTTCCAGAGGGCAGAGTGGTATGTGCCCAGGATACAGCTCCCAAGGCAGCCCCCAAGGAAGCCAAGGGATGGTGGTTGCAGCAGTGGATACAGCTGAAAGCAGAGAGCCCTGAGCAAAGCCCACTGGAGCAGAGCTTAGCAGCGGCACAAACTTAGTTTGAGAAAGGTCTTAAGATACAGACCAAGGTTTAGCTTGAATCTGTGTACTGGGGAAACAGAGTCAGCAGCTAAAAATAATAAAATGAAAGTATAGAAAGTTTCACAGAGGGATTCTTACCAGTCCCCAAGGCAGCAGCAAAGGCAGAAGCAGCAACAACATCAGAAGAAGCAAGGAGGGCTCGGTACGGTCTCGATAATCACGGGGTCTCTCAGGCAGCAATTCGTTCTTCGTGGGAGGGGGGTTTAAAACGGGGGTACGCTCAAAAATAAAACGAGAGCGGAGAAAGGACCCCCCCAGAACCCCTGGCTGATTAGACCAGGCAGCAATGCAGGAACCTTTCTGATCTGTGTTTCAAAATGCCTGTTTTTTATAGACAAACTTAGGCAGTCTCCCACCAGTAATCCTGATAGGCTCCCTCTGTCACAGGGGAGGAGACACAGGAAAAAGAGACTGCAGGTGAGCACAGAGACATGCCTGGGCAGAGTCCTGGCCTATGACTCATGCCCAGGATTTCAAAAACACATTAGGTCTTGCAGCTCTGGACATTGCCTACCCTACACAAAGCCCAGGTTTAACAAGGTGATAACAGGACTAACCCTTTGAATAGGGCAGTGGTCCCACTTAGTATGTAGCACAAGTGGCCATCCCTTTGAGAAGGGCAATGGCTCTTGGTAAACGACTTAAGGGGCCCTCCCTTTGAGAAGGGCAGTGGCCCTGGTAAACAACTTAACAGCCAGGGAGGGGCGGCCACAGGAGGAGAACAAGACAAAATGGAGTAAGGGGACAGCTGTAAGAAACAAAATGGAATAGGGGGAAAGCTGTAACAGACATGCCCCCCTGGCCGACCTGAACGGGCTGTGAGGGGGATGTCCCATGCAAAGACCAAAAGAAAAGAAAAAAAAGGGTTTCACACGTCGTCGTCTTCGTAGTATGGAGGTGGTGGTTTGCTGCTGTCCAAGGGGATGGAGGAATACCTCACCTGCAAAGGCAGGGCTGACACAACCTTATGAATTAGCTGCTTGACCACTGCTATCCCCAACAAAAAGGCTACAAGAACAATAACAACAGTAATAAGCCACTGCCTAATGGACTGAGCCCAGGACCCCAGCCCCCAGCTGGACCACTGAGCTTGCCACCAATCCCACTGCTCACGCTCCTTACGAATTTGGACGGCGAAGGAGGATAGTTGGTCAGCCACGGCTGAGACGTTGTTCCACCCAGGCTGAAGGCGCAGACAACATTGTCCCTTAAAGCGAGGATCGAGGTCCTCCAAGGCGACACAAAAGTCTTTCTGTAGGATGGTCTGGATCAGAAGGCGGTTCTGCTCGGCGTAGTTAGCTAGAATAGTGAGGGCGTCGCTGGTTGTGTTGCACGTGAACAGAGGCCGATGAACCCAGTCTGTGTTGTTGCAGGCTGAAGCTGGATGCTGTGGAGTCAGGTTCGTGAGGGGGAGGAACTCCCAGAGGAAGGGGGACCCTCCCTCTGAGGCCTCTGGTCTTGTACAGGCAACGCAATCGTGTGATGGAGGACATCTGACAGGTTCCCGATGAGGGCCTCCTGTAGGGCGTAGGCTCTCAACCAGGCAACCAGGGGGTTTTCTCGAGGCGGGGCGGCAATCATGGCGACTGATTCCTATGAAGACATAAAAGAAAAGTGGCCCATCTAGGGCCCCCCACTGAGACACCGTCTGGTCTATAGCTTTACTGGTGAACGGTGGCCCTCCATCGGTCTGGATTTCTTCGGGTGCCCCCCAGGCAGCAATTACCTGGAGAAGGGCTATAGAAACAGCTGGTGCAGTAGATCGCCTGAGGGAAGAACACATTAACTGACGAGACCCTAGGTCAACTATTACAAGCCCCTTTGGATACTGTTTTGCCCCCGGGAGGGGGCCAATGAGGTCCATCTGCCAGGTTTTACCCGGGCTAAAGTGCTCAGGGCTATAAGCACCATGAGCATAGACAGGCTTGTTAGTAACTCGTGCCCGTTGGCAGCTCAGACACCCTTGGACAGCTTGGGTGCACTGCTGCCTAGACACGCTCGATGTTCGTCTCCCTCGGTTAGTCAACAGCTGATGTAGGGCACGGGCAGGCAGGTGCCCCCACTCTTTATGGAGCCAGGTGATGAAGGGATCGCTGCAAGAAATGATGTTAACCTGGGATGTGTCACACTTATATTCTCTGAGCTGCAGATCCAGGCTGGAATGAAGAGGGTTACTGTCAGACCTGTGTGAAGGACAATGAGTAACAAACCATGGCAGCTTGGACTGTGCTGCCAGTTGAGTAATCTGTGCCCATGTTGCTTCATGACCGGTGAGCCGTCCTTCTCCCACCAGAATGGACACGCAGTAGCTTGAGTCCACTCCCAGGACCACGCGTGTTTTCGGGTGGGCTGCCACAATGTGAGAGGCTGCCAACAGGACGCCTTCTGCTTCGGCCTTCTGAGCTGAGCTGGAAAAATCTAAGGGTTTAACTTTGAGGGTGTTACAGGTAGCACACAGCATTCCTGCTCGGGGAGAAGGCGATGTGCCCCCATCAGATACAATCCAAGGGGCATAGGCACTCAGTTGGGCAATAGCCCCTGGCTCAGTGGGAGCTGTGGTGGAGGAGGACTTGAGGGCCCAATGTCCGAATACCTCTTGGGCCTGGTAAACAAGTTGCTCCCAAGTAGCAGGGGCTCCCTGGAACTGGGGAGCCGGGGTGAAGGTGAGCCATGGGAGAAGCTCCACATGAGGCCCCTTTAGGGTGCCCGTGGCAGATTTGCCCCATGGGAGGGCACACTGAACAGCGAGCATGGCAATGCCCACGGGCCCGTAGCGGTACTCAGGTCCTGACAGTTTTCGGGCCAGATTGTGGACAGAAAGGTTCTCTTGGGACACAGTTGCAGCCACATGGTCTGGGGACACAGTGAGGGTAATCTCGATAGGGTTGGTGGGATTCCATCGAGCCAAGGTGGGCCCAGAGCCCAGCCAGGCAGCCAGGGAAGACACCGCCTGCTCGGCCTCTGGTGTCCAAGGGGTCTTAACATTCCTGGCATATCGCTGCAAGACAGATAGTTGTGGCAACAAAGCAGCAGGGAGAAACT